>JACEGR010006054.1:0-65431 GCA_014170235.1 Listronotus bonariensis | reverse complement strand
CTATCGTCGGCGAAACTATGAATGGAATTAGTTGTGGACGAGAGAAGGTCGTTGATGTGAAGAAGAAACAATGTTGGTGCCAGAACTGAGCCCTGAGGGACTCCAGCATTTACTTGGTGAAAGCTTGAAGAATGGCCGTCCACAATAACTGATATACGACGATCAGATAGATAACTAGAGAGCCAAGTACAGAGTTTAGTTGAAAGACCATAGGAGGGAAGTTTATTAAGAAGTGCGGCATGCCAGACCTGGTCAAAAGCTTTGGATATATCAAGAGCAACGATCTGGGACTCACCTAGAAACTCAGAGACTTATTCCAGCAGTGTGATACGAAGGAAAGAAGATCTGCTGTAGATCTTTTGTGGCGAAATCCATACTGCCTGTCATGCAAAAATTTTGTGTTTTCTAAGTACTTAAGAATTTGTGAATTAATTAGTTTTTCCATTACTTTACAAAGAACTGAGAGAATTGAAATTGGTCTATAGTTAGATGGAAGAGATTTAGATCCTTTCTTGGGAATAGGTTGAACACGTGCAGCTTTCCAGCTTTCCGGAAAGATACCTGTGTCGTAAGAAATTCGAAAGAGCCGAGTTAAGATTGGTGCAAGTTCTGGAGCACATTTTTTTAAAACGATTGCTGGTATGCCATCCAGCCCAGACGATTTCTTGGTGTTAAGGGAAGAAAGGATACGCTTAATGTGTTTTTACCTTAAAAATAATATCGGGCATTTTATGAGGAACTGGGGTAACCGCTGGAATTGGATGATTTACGGAGGGTCAAGGGTTGAATTGGCAGCAAATTGTTTAGCAAATAGTTCTGCCTTTCCTTTAGCGGTAGAAATAATTTCATCTTCCAAAAGACTAGTGGCGAGAAAGAACTGGTACAAAATCCCTACTTATGTTTTTCGCCAAAAGGACCAGAAAGATTTGCTGCGCAATTTGGGCAAGAAAGGGCTTTGTTTTTAATACGATTGTCGGAAGGAGTGCTACGGAACTTCAGAAGTTGTTTGGTCATGTAGATGGTTTCCTCGCTTCAATGCTGCTAAGTTAGCCAATTAATGCCGGATTACAACGAAAATAGGTAAAAGGTATTTGAGATATTTACAAAAACTATTTTTTTACACCTTTAACACCGGAGAGAAAGAACGGAGAATTTGGGGACTTTATTTTTATACAAACTTTTTTCCTTTTTCTGTTAAGAGGATTTTACCATAGCAGTGTGGTACCACAGTTCACGAATAACCTGTATAATAAAAGTGTTACTTCAGAAACTGTAATAACCTTTAAGAGCATAAAACATGTATGTTATAATCGGTAAAATATTTTATTTATGTTTATTTTAGCGCATAATTTTAAAAACTGTCCCATTTTTGTTGTCCCTTTTGGGAAACTTGGAAACCATAAGAGATATTAAAAATCTGATACCCCATCCTCGAGCTCTTTTTTGAAGAAAACATTTATGGTAAAAACAGATCATCGCTATCGCGAAGCGTTTCAGAGATACAGGGTGATTCTCGATTTTTTCACATTGTTGTTGTAAACTAATTTTTTGTTTTTTTTCTACGGAAATGTCTCCTGAGCTAAGGGATGACAGATTCCTTTTAAAACAAAAATATAAAACAATTAAAAAACAGATAGAAGCCGCAATGCGTCTTTAAAATCATAATTTTTCCAATATTTGACCTAAAAATTTATTAAACCACCTACTATGATATATTATTTTAATCAGAAAAAACAAGCAATTTAATTACCTAATCATTTATAGGGTGTCCCTAATAACAAAAACATGTTTGGGTCATATGTCAAAAATGACAGCTCAAAAAATTTTTGGCTACGCCACTGGATTCTACGGAAAAAAGTATATATCTCTGTATAATGTGCAATTAGTTTTCTCGTATCTGTAATAACAACAAAGCTACAGGACCTTTTCAAAAAGTGAAAAAATCGAGAATCACCCTGTATCTCTGAAACGCTTCGCGATAGCGATGATCTGTTTTTACCTCGAGCTCTTTTTGGAGAAAACATTTATTCTCCAAAAAAGAGCTCGAGGATGGGGTATCGGATTTTTAATATCTCTTATGGTTTCCAAGTTTCCCATAAGTGACAACCAAAATGGGACACCCTGTATATTTTTTAAATTATTTGAAATTTAGTTAGTATTTAGGCTTTAAAATGCCATTACTACTAGTTACTAAGATATGACAACATCAAATATTCCGTAAAATAATGTTTTTATTAATATCTTAAATATTTATCCAGTGGCGTCTCAAGCGGAACTTAAAAAATATTTCTGACAAAAATCCCCACTGACTTGTCTTCAAGTTTTACACAGGGTGTTTCACAATTTATCTGACAAACTTTAAGGGCTGATTCTACACTAAAAAATATGAAAAAACTTCATATAAAAATTTGTCCTAAACGTCTTAGTTTTTGAACTACAGGGTGTTAAAAATTTTTAAAAAATATTGTTTTTTTAAAGTAACTTTTATACCAATCGAGATATTTTTAAAAAATTTAAGAAACGCCTTCTATGCACCAAAACACATATTTTGGCATACAAGAAAAAATTATTACCAGTGTCGTCCACGAGGGGTTTAAGGTAATTATTTTTAATAAAAAAATGGTACTCTACTGCATTTTTCTAAAATAAAATAATTTTTAAAATTTCCATTAAGTTTGGAACAAATTTGATCTTATGATTTTTTTATTTAATGCACGGTTTTTGCGTAAATAAATAAAAACCATTTCTCGGCACGGTCATTTCGTATGGATAATATCAAATTCTACAGTGAAAAATTACTTTCGATATTTATTCTTTAATTAGATAGGAATTGGACCATGCCGCGAAAACCGTGCATCACATAAAAAACAGTTAAGAGTTAAAATTTGTTCTAAACCTAATAAGAATTTTAAAAATTATTTTTATTTTAGAAAATGCAGTAGCGTACCATTTTTATTTAAAAATAATTACCTTAAACCCCTCATGGCCGACACTGGTAATAATTAATTTTTCATTTTGTGTTAAAGCTCCCGATTTAAAAAGCTCAATGGTATAAAAGTTATAATAAAAACAATAATTTTCTAAAATTTTTAACACTCTGTGTTTCGAAAACTAAGACATTTAGGACAAATTTTTATATAAAGTTTTTTCATAGTTTTTAGTGAAGAATCAGCCCTCAAAGTTTGTCGGACAAGTTATAAAACACCCTGATTTTTATTTGGATCAAACAGGTGAAAATGCAGCTTCTCTATTGAAGTTTATTGAAGAGCATGCAAATCTAGCGTCCATGGTAAAACTTTAGATTTTTCGGTTAACCCGTTTGCTAGTTAGATGCTAATATAGTTTTAAAAATTGTTTACATTATTATCGCCTCATATTTATGAACAACAATGAAAATACCAATTAGTCATTTTGAAATTTAGGGCCATTTAAAAAAGCATGATATACAAGGATAAAAATTATTCTAATCTAGATGAGTTAAAAAATGCTATTTCTGCAGAATGCAATAAAATTTCAATTTACCAGTTAGCCAATGTAAGAAGACAATTTTATGAACGTCTGGGTTATTGTCTAGCAGTCAATGGAGGAATATTTGAAAATTTTCTTAAATCTTAAGTTTATTTCCAACATATTAATTATTGTAATAATATTAATAATTTATTGAAGCATGTAAATATTATAAATGTCATAAGTTCTTAAAATTTGTTACTCTAGTTTAGTTTAACTAAACTTAATTCGTTTGTATAAATACAACTTTAATCTTTTCACTGTACGATTTTTTGATAATAATAAAGCACTAAATTTCAAAATGACAACGTTATGTCACGCTAACTGGTATTTTTATTGTTGTTCATAAATATGAGGCGATAATAATGTAACAATTTTTAAAAATTATATTAGCATCTAACTAGCAAACGGGTTAACCGAAAAATCTAAAGTTTTTACCATGGACGTAGATTTGCATGCTCTTCAATAAACTTCAATAGAATTTTTCTCTAAAATAATTAGGGGAGCCAATAATTGACCCCATTAAAAATTACATGAGATTTCCTATGTCCCGCCCGGCGATGCATCACCCGGTATACGCCATTGGTTTGACCGTTAAAAAGATGTTCAAGAGTTGCAGTACTTTTTAATAACCCTGTATACGTACTTGACATTCCTCTGCTTGTGCCCGACTGGCACACCAATAGCCTGGACCATAGGTACATTTTTTTTGTCCGACCAGCGTCTGAGGCTCAGCAAAGACTACGGCTAAAACATTGAATGTATTAACACGTGTAATTATAAGAAAAAGAAAGATGTGTATTCCGAGCAAAATTTTTTTGTTCACTACATTTCTTCCTAAAAGGGGTTAAAATCAAGGTTAGTTTATATTTATAAGGTTGCGACATATCCTCAACTTTTAGACGGTTCGAGGTCTGGGGACGCAAGGAAGGGCACCCCACGGAGAAAAGTTGGCAAGACTGGGTCAAATAAAAGCTGATGACCAATCCAGTGGCGTCTAGAATTTGCGCATTTCATTTTGATTCAAAGATGTAATTCCAATTTTTTTATTTAAAGTGAAAGAATTTACAACTTAATATTAATTAAAAACTGTTGTGTAAACGGTTGTTCTACTAATACAATTAACTGTATATCTCCGGCACTGAACAACATGGCCGAAAAATGGAAGATGTGACGTCATAACACGTCAAAGATTTTTTTAAATACTGTTATTTTGTAGTAGGTAAAAAAATTAACTTTATATTTTAGGAGTTATAAAGTGCTCGTAATGAACTTTAAAATGATGTGTCACAATACTCCCCTTTCAATGTTTTTTTTCACAAGATGGCGCCCAGTCGCCATCTTAAAATTTTTTCTTACTGGCAAGTTTTACTTTAACATATAGTATTTATGCAACAATTTCATATTCTAAAGTTTTATTATTTTTTAAATTTATCCGTTTAGAAAATAAGGAAGGGGGACATTAAAGAAATGCTGTACAACAAACAAGAAATGACCATTTTAGATTTTTCGCATTTATTTTAAGACACTCTGTATACATAACTATTTTATATTCTACAAATATTAGTGCCTGGGCCAGCAACAAAATGGACATCCTGGGTTGCTTTCCAGTGACGAAAATTTTGGTGCGTCACGCTCCAGGGCTTGAAGCTCTTGAACTGCTCTAAAAAGTTAGTCACTGGAACGCATCCTTAGACAAGGAAAGAGAGATACTTTAAGAAATTTTAAAATTTCGTTGTTTTTAATCTTTCTTGGCTTTATAATAATAATCTCTTTTTAATATCTAATTCCATTTTAAATAAATAATTTTAAAAAATCCATCCTTAACCATAAAAACACGTTTGAAGCACAAAAACCAAAAGAGGGGTTGGTGCATGAGGGGCAAGGAGAAAGAAAAACGGAGTAGCTCAGGGGCATAACACTTTCCGTCACTGGAACGCCATAAAGTAGAACGAAATGCTCCTGAGCTACTCGGGAGCGCTCTATTTGCGTCACTGGAAAGCCACTCTGATAATTTAATAAATACCCTTTTAAAACCTCTTTAGAGGTGTTCCTTTTAACGAGTCTACCACGAATATTCATACCGCCATATATGGAAGCGGCGCTTAAACTCAGCCTGTCAATGTCAAATGTTTCAGGCGTCAGACTGGGAGAACTCATCACTTTTTTTGTCGGACAAGTTTATCAGAATATTTCACATGCAATTTTTAAACATGGTAAAGGTTGCAGTCACGAAACTCGCCCAGTCCGATTCTAACCAGAAATAACCCTTCAAACTTGTCAAAATTGACAGGCTGAGTTAAAGCGCCGCTTCGATATATGGCGGTAAGGATATTCGTGGTAGACTTTTTAAAAAACCCTAAATTGTCAAAATCAATTTTATTTCTGACCCCGGCACTAATTTTTGTAACTTTTTATAATAATGTAAAATAGCCACCTATACAGGTTGTCTCAAAATAAATGCAAAAAATTAAAAATGGTAATTTCTTGTTTAAAATAAAGGGAAGTTTGTTGTACAGCGAATTTCTTTAATTACCACCAAAGTCGGTCTATATAAGGTCACGACATTCGGCCATATTGCTTTAACGTCACATCTCCCATTTTTCGGCCATGTTGTTCAATGCCGGATATATACTGTTTATTGTATTATTAGAACAACCGTTTACACAACAGTTTTTAATTATTAATAAGTTGTAAATTCTTTTACTTTAAATAAAAAACATTTGGAATTACATCTTTTAACAAATATCACTTCCAAAACAATGCAAAATGAAATCCGCAAATTCTAGACGCCACTGGATTGATCATCAGCTTTGATTTTACCCAGTCTTGCCAACTTTTCTCCGTGAAGTGCCCTTTCTTGCGTCCCCGACCTCGAACCGCCTAAAAGTTGAGGATATGTCGCAACCTTATGAATATAAACTAACCTTGAATTACCACTACCTTA
Organism: Listronotus bonariensis; assembly: GCA_014170235.1. Classification (NCBI taxonomy): domain Eukaryota; kingdom Metazoa; phylum Arthropoda; class Insecta; order Coleoptera; family Curculionidae; genus Listronotus; species Listronotus bonariensis. The sequence goes on along the minus strand of JACEGR010006054.1, from coordinate 58,977 downwards.
ACCGTTGAACGGATTAATAAAAAAAAACAAATACTATATTTTAGAGGTATTGGCAAACGAAATATAATAAAAATAATGATCTAAATTTTATTGCATTTAGGGGCGCCGGCTGGATGACTTTCAGGGGGTGCAAAGAGTTGAAAATTTGAAAAAGCAAGTAAAAAAAGTGAAGACCAAAAAAAATATTCATCTAAAAAACGTAGTTTCTTCAATCTGATTTTATACAGGGTCTTTCACAACTTATCCGACAAACTTTAGGGGCTAATTCTTCTATAAAAATATGCCAAAAACTTCATATAAAATATGTTCTAAACGTCTTAGTTTTTGAACTACAGGGTGTTAAAAATTAAAAAAATGTGTTTTTTTATAGTAACTTTTATACCAATTTAGATATTTTAAAAAATTTTGGGGGACGCTCTTATGCACCAAGCAAAGTTGGGCCGAATACTAAAAATCGGTATTCGAATACGAATACGAATACCGGAAGAAAAAAGTATTCGACTACTCGATATTTATGAATACCCGGAATCGGTATTCGAATACTGGAAACAAAAAGATTCGAATACTGCTAAACAAAAAAGAAACCTATGATTTAAAAATTTATAGAGCAAAAAAAAGGTCCTCATCTCACTTTTTTTCTATTTTGTTTCCTTTTGTTATTCTTAATGTTATGACAATTTTAGTATTCGAATGCTACTTACACTTTTCGGTATTCGAATACTCGAAACGCCGGTATTCGAATACTCAAAAAATATTCGTCGAATAGTTGTAAAGTATTCGAATACAGAATCCGAATACTAACCAAAAAGTATTCTGCCGTGTACCGAATACCAAACACACAAATGTATTCTGATTACTATTCAGAATACTGAGTATTCGAATACGACCCAACTCGGGCACCAAGGACATTTTTTGGCATACAAGAAAGAAATTAATTTTTACCAGTGTCGTTCATGAGGGGTTCAAAGTTAATATTTTTAAGAAAAAATGGTACGCCACTGCATTTTTCTAAAATAAAATTATTTCTTAAAATGCCCATTTAGTTTGACACAAATTTAATTTCTTGACTTTTTAATATTTAAATTGGTATAAAAGTTATTATAAAAACACAATTAAAAAAAAATATCACCCTGTAGTTCAAAAACTAAGAAGTTAAGGACATATTTCATATGAAGTTGTTTCTATATTTTTATTGCAGAATTAGCCCTTAAAGTTTGTCGAATAAGTTGTAAAACACCTTGTATAAAAAGGCTAAAAAATTTAAAGAGCAAAAAACATCAGATTTTAATACCGTGGGTATTTTATTACAAAGACAGGGGTGCAAGTACACCCCCTTGAACTTCCCTCCTGGCGCCCATGATTGCATTACCCTAACAAGCTATCAGTTTTGATTGGCAAGGGGTAAAGTGTAAGGTAAAAAATTTAACGCCAAACGCGTTTAACTGAGCTATGTCACTAATGCCAAAAATTTGAAAAAGGCTTTTATGCTAATATTTATAAACAAATAAATTAAATTTCTACATACAGGGTGTAATTTATTTGATGGGTAAAAATACAGGGTATGATTCCTTAGCTTATTTTAGGAAGAAAAGTTCTTATGAACATATGTCCTAAACGTCTTAACTTTTAAGATACAGTGTGTTAAAATTTTCAAAAAACCAAAAATTTTGAAAACACCTATTTTAGTTAAAACTGTTATACTGAATATAAACCTTATTTCAATAAGTATTTAATAATTTTTGTTACAAATGTAATTGCTAATTAAAAATTATAAAACCTAATTTTTAAAGAAAAAAAAAACCCGCAATGCTTCTTTCGTAAATTTCATTTTTTCTCTTAAACTAAACAATATACGATAAAAAATTTAGAGACATAACAGCAGTATTTTTAATTTGCTTAATCTAAAGAAAGTAGAAACATTTTACACACATTTATACAGTCAGTTTTTTTTGTTGGAAATGTTTCTTCAGATGCCTCTCGAGACGCCACTGGACTTATTAAATGTAATTAAGTTTGTGATAAATTACCCCCTTAATGTTACTATTAATATTGCCGATTTAAAACAAAATTGGGTAAAAAATAGTTAGTAAAATTTTTTTTTTTTTAATTTTAACACTCCGTATCTCAAAAATGAGGAGGATTGGTACATTTGTTAAAATAAACTTTTCTTTCTAAAATAAGCTAAGGAAATATACCCTGTATTTTTACCCATCAATTAACTGGCACCCTGTATGGTTAGAGTTATCGTTTTAATAAAATATACCTAACTTCACGAACCCGAAAATAGTGTAGTTGAGTTAAAAATACTTATAACCAAGACTGTATGCCAAATAAAACTATCAAAAGTTTACTTACCAATAAAAGCCAGGAAAATAGCAAAAACAATGGTAAATTTCATTGTTGTAGGTATCAAAAATCAAATATTTATCACTGGAAAAATATAGACGTGTAAGTCGAAGATGCTTGGATTTAAATATATCCTTTAGCTTTAATATTTTCTATTTATATGTATGTATTTTTAAGTGCTTGCGAAACATGTTGTTTTTCTTTTATTAAATAATAATAAAACGTGTTTTTATGAAGATTTTATACCGCCGGCTAATTTGAAGGCAGTGGCGTTGCGTGAGCAAAATTGGGCATACGCAAAGTCGTATTCGCGAGGCTCAGACCAAAAAAAAGGACCTCACCTTTTTACGATGCCCTTTAGGCGAAGACGAACTTGATCCGCGAGGGTCCTTTAATCCTCAGGAAAAAAAAATACAAACCAAAAAAAACAAGAAGGTCCTCACCCCTTTAAACATAATCTGTGAATATTTTTATACATAATAAAGGAATGCGAGGCCCCTTTCTATGACACCCTCCAATTACAAATCCGCACGTAGGCGACCGCCTACGCCTGGCTACGCTACTGTGCAAAGGTAAACCAGAGACGAGTTTTATACCGAATGATGAACCAACTTAAAATTATATTATTTAACCAGGACAAATACAACTTGTAAATAAATAAACACGTTTTTAAACGCCAAGGAATATTCGATTTTTTAATGACTATTTTGAAAATAAAAATAATAAAATGGGATCTTAAACACAAGATCATTGGAGTCTAATGATCTTGTCTTAAACATGTCGGTAAAAATAACGTTCTATTCTATTTTATTCAGCTGCACAAAGGCAGTATGGCGTTGGCTGCTTACTCAGCGCCGTATCGCAAGCACAGACATTGCTCCTTCGCAAAGCTTAGCAGGAGGGCGAGCGACCCTTCGCCACTGGTTACACTCTGGATGATCCAGTTAATATAGGGAGCTATCCATATTCGATGGCTACCTTGAAATATCCGGCTCTAGGCCGTCTCAAGGCCCCCGATTAATTCCAATAATAGTTAATCGATGAAATGCACATTTAGGTGCTGCAAAACTGCAGACCAAATATTCAGATATAACCGGTTACTGTCAGCCTCCTTCTTTCCTCGCGAGCATGTGTTCTTAGTCGCCATAGACAAACGTAACTACGTGCAATAAGGAAAACAGTTTTTAGGGATTACTCTGGACTTCAGAAAACACTTCCATGGCATTACTAGATGACAATGTGAGTATATCCACGATCCCCGAGGGATAAAATGCCCGTACAGTTTCTCCAACAGCCAAAACCCGGGAGAACTATGTAGTTCTCTACGGCACGTTCGACCAACTCGGAGGTCGACGAAATAATCCAAGAATAACGGTATTCTTTTTGGAATTTAAAGGATCTAAAAGTTCTCTCTCTCTATTTTTTTTCTTAGTTTTGGTCCCTTCAGGTCCAATCCACCACTCTCCCTCTCCCGGACTATGCTTTCCAGGGCTTCGTCGGCGGAAAATCTGGATAATCGAGCTCGTAGCTCCCAGAAATTCAAACAAGAAAACAAAAATAATTCTACAATCGATGCAATGCATAAATTGTCGGCTGTCAAACCTTGACCTGCTACTGGTGTTACGTATAACCTTCATTTTCACTAGTGACAGTTCCCATAGCACGCCCATCTATTTCCCGCCATTTGAGAAATACCTCGTGTTCACCACCAAACAGGATACCATTAGCTTATAGGAATCTTCGCTCACAGCGCTTAGATCCAGAAGAAAGATGCCGCCAATTTAGCGTGAAGCTTTCCTTGATCCCCGAAGGTAAAAAACGTTCGTACGGCACCTCTAACCGCCACTCCGGGAAGAACTTTGTAGTCCTCTACGTACGTCCGCACTGTCCAGAGGCCAAAAAAGAGTCCCTCGGATCTAAAAGTTATATACGGTACGGGTGACTCAAAAAATTTATCTTGCCTTTTATTTGTTCAAGATACCTCAGGTGATGCCCTGTAGAGTTTACAATAATATACTGTCAGCCTCCTTCCCCCTCGCGAGCATGTGTTCTTAGTCGCCACAGACAAACGTAACCACGTGCGATAGGGAAAAATTTTATTAGGAATTACTCTGGACTTTGGAAAACACTTGCACGGCATTACTAGATGACAATGTGAGTCTATCCACGATCCCCGAGGAATAAAACGCCCGTACAGTTTCTCCAACCGCCAAAACCCGGGAGAATTATGTAGTTCTCTACGGCACGTTCGACCAACTCGGAGGTCGACGAAATAATCCAAGAATAACGTTATTCTTTTGCAATTTAAAGGATCTAAAAGTTATATACGGGTGACTCAAAAAATTTATCTTGCCTTTTATTTGTTCAAGATACCTCAGGTGATGCCCTGTAGAGTTTACAATAAAATTTGCAGATTCTATTCCTTACCTGACAAAAATCCCATTTAGCTGACTATTGTGACAATAAATTTATTATTAACAAAATTATTTCTAAAAAAATAAACCAGAATACATTTTTGACACCCTATATTTCCGATACCACCCACTTTGTTGAATTGGATCGTTATATTTTAGTCTCAGGAATCTGTGGTTGTCATTTTTCGCAACTTTTAGAGACACCCTGTATAAATAAATCTGAATTATAGCTGCAGTTAAAATGAGTAGTTAGGGATCCCTGGACCATTTTTCCAAGTCATTTTGACGAGACGACCAACTTTTTTCCTTACAATAATTTTCGTTGGTGGTAGCATACAGGGGTAACAGAGATTAAATATTTGGATTTGATAAATATCAAAAAACCGGGATGACGTACCACGCAATTTGTAGAAAAATGTGTGTGTTAAATAATACCGGGTGATGCATCGCCCAGCGGGACATAGGAAATCCCATGTAATTTTTAATGGGGTCAATTATTGGCTCCCTAATTATTTTAGAAAAAATTCTATTGAAGTTAATTGAAGAACATGCAAATCTACGTATATGGTAAAAACTTTAGATTTTTCGGTTAACCCGTTTGCTAGTTAGATGCTAATATATTTTTAAAAATTGTTACATTATTATCGCCTCATATTTATGAACAGCAATAAAAATTCCAGTTAGCGTGACATAACGTTGGTATTTTGAAATTTAGTGCTTTATTATTATCAAAAATTGTACAGTGAAAAGATTAAAGTTGTATTTATACAAACGAATTAAGTTAAGTTAAACTAAACTAGATCAACAAATTTCAAGAACTTATGTATGGCAATAATATTTACATGCTTCAATAAATTAATAATATTATTACAATAATTAATATGTTGGAATTAAACTTAAGATTTAAGAAATTTTTTGAAATATTCCTCCATTGCCTGCTAGACAATAACCCAGACGTTCATAAAATTGTCTTCTTACATTGGCTAACTGGTAAATTGAAATTTTATTGCAATCTGCAGAAATGGCATTTTTTAACCCATCTGGATTAGATTAATTTTTATCCTTGTATATCATGCTTTTAAATGGCCCCAGAGAAAGAAGTCATTTGGCGAAATATCAGGAGACCTGGCTGGCCAATTTATGGTGTAATGTAGGCCAATAACATTTCCATTAAAAGCATTGTGTAAATATTCCCGAACAGCCATGGTACTATGTGCCGGGCAGCCATCCATTTGGTACCAAATTTCCTGATTTTCCCTGAATACATCATTTAAAGCGGGTAAAATTAGTTCTTCGAGCAGTTCCAAATAAAATTCTGCATTCAAATTTTGATTAAGAAAAAATGGTCCAATAATATGTTGTCCGAAAATCCCCGCCCAAACATTTACTTTCTGTGGATGTTGCGTCCTCGTTTCCACAAACTGTGTTGGTTTTCTTTGCTCCAGTATCGGTAATTTTAATGATCAGTAAAACAAATATTTCTTAAAAATTCCCTGTCCATTTTTGCCCTTTCCATCATGTCAAAAGAAAATTCCTGCCGTCGTATTTCATCCCCATCCCTTAGCTCTTGATGTCTTTGATATTTGTATGAAATGTATTTATGCCTTTTCAAAATCCCGAGCAAAATTTATTTTTTCCTATGATATTCTGTTTCCTTGTACTCACCTTCCCTTCATTTTCTTTCACGTGCAATAAAATTTCCAGGTCTTCATCATCTCTTACATTTTCTTCTCTTTGATACTCCCTAGCTTCACATCTGCAGTTATTTATCACTGTGCCTTTGGTCTCAAATTTTTTGTTAGTCCTATCGACTGTTGATTTTGCGGGTATCGGTCTATTCGGATACTGAGCAGCGAACATGTCTGACACCTTTTGGTAACTATTTCCTTGATAGTACCATTTAATTATTATCAATACTTTTTCTTCAGTAGTATAACTCATGGTTAATCTTTTCGCTCTACGATTTTTGATAATAATAAAGCATTAAATTTCAAAATGACAACGTTATGTCACGCTAACTAGTGTTTTTATTGTTGTTCATAAATATGAGGCGATAATAATGTAACAATTTTTAAAAATATATTAGCATCTTACTAGCAAACGGGTTAACCGAAAAATCTAAAGTTTTTACCATGGACGTAGATTTGCATGTTCTTCAATAAACTTCCATAGAATTTTTCTCTAAAATAATTAGGGGAGCCAAGAGTTGACCCCATTAAAAATTACATGGGGTTTCCTATGTCCCGCCCGGCGATGCATCACCCGGTATAAATGTTATTTAATCAACAGAAAAAAATCACCTGGTTAGAAATTATTTTCCACGACATCGTTAGCCATACATGTTGGTGCTAGGGAAACCTTACATTTTGTAGGGCAGTTTTTTCGCTTTATTTAGCTAATTATCTTGAAAATTAACAGAGAAACTTCCTGTTCGTAATAAATGCTTGATACCTGTCAAATCAACACACTTAATTCCTGCTACCCTTGTAAGCTACCACCAACAAAAATTGTTGTAAGGAAAAAAGTTGGGCGACTCGTCAAAATTACTCACGAAAAACTAGCTTGAAAAAGCGCAAAAATTACCTATTTTTAATTCCTTAAACAATATTTCTGTGAATAAGCATAGTTAGGATTCAAAATGGTAGGGGGCTTGTTAAATTTAAATAATTATAAAGATTAGAAATAATAAGCTAACAAATAAATATGTTAAAAATCTTTTAAACAAAAGTAAACGAGTTAATATTTAAATAGTGTTCATTATAATTATTATTTGTTTTAAAACTTGAAACTACGTTTAGGTTTTTTTCTTGTCAAGTTTCTTGTTATTTTAATTATAATTTATTTAAGACATGTTGACAAACCATGCATTATCTTTGCTTTGCGCGGTTGCCTCGCTGACTATATACAGGGTGACTTTATAATTTCTTCCTAAAATAACGAAACTGAACACATTAAAACAATATTTAAATTAATGCTAATAGACATAAAATTGACATTTTTCTAAGAACAACCAAAAAAAACAAGGAAAAGGTCTTTCAACTTACAAAGCTTCTTCACAACCCTTACAAACATTTATTCACATTCCTAGGGGGCAGGGTAATAACCCCTTTTATCCCCCCTTATCTACGTCAGTGGCAGATGTTCGAAAAAACGTGGAAACCATTGGGTATATTCCAGTCTTATTTTCTTAAGAAACGCTGAGACACGTCAATTTTTGATTTTAAGAGACAACATTTTTTTACCTCTTTCACTTTCTGAACAGTAACCCTCTAGCAGGGTTGATACTTACCACCAAAACCTTAAATAGAAAAAGGGGTCAAATAATACCTTATTTTGAAAGTCTCTCGACCCTGATTGACATGACATTTTGTTAAAAATTTGGATTTGGACACGACAGCTTCAAAAAGCTTGGATTTACTTTTGGGCCAAAAGTATTTTTCCCTTCCAATTTATAAACTTTATATCTGTCCCAAATCCGACCTCCCTTGGAATATTGTTCTCACTATCTGGGGCATGGCGCCCCCACAACCCTAAGCATTCTTGATTCCATTCAAAAAAGACCTATTCATCTTATTAATAATCCTTCCCTTTCAGAGAGGCTTCCCTCTCTTGCAGTATAGTTTCTCCACTAATGGTTCCCAACAGAAAAACTCATGGTGCCGCGCGTATGCATCACTATACGGTCCAACTGGACAGGCCCGCCCCGAACTTCCCTCTTTGTTCATTCTTTTATCCCTAGAGTTTCTAGAATGTGGAACCTGCTGCCCGCGGAGGTCTTTCCTTCCCCCCAAATCTTCAAGTATTTAAGTCCCGTGTCAACAAACTCCCTCTTACCTAAGACACCCACGATACGTTAGTATTTAGGCTTTTAGCCTTCGTGGTTTGTCTAAAGATTTAAATAAATAATAGTTTTAAAAACTAAAAAAACACGCTTTTATAAACAACCGAACTAAATATTAGAAAATAATTTTTCATTACAAAGAGTTTGTCACTTCAGAGTAAAAGCGTGGGGTGCATTTTACTATTTTTTCATAACTTTTCCTCATAGATATTTGCAAATAGAATAATTATAACATTTAATATATTAAGCACCCCACGCTTTTATTCTGAAGTGACAAACTCTTTGTAATGAAAAATTATTTTCTAATTTTTAGTTCGGTTGCATATAAAAGCGTGTTTTTAGTTTTTTTAAACTATTATTTATTTTTCATTTTTTAGTTCGATATATCAATTAGTTTTCTGCGGACATGTGATATTGAAATGTTTCACGAACTATTTCGTAATCTAATCATTTCATTTAAAGCTTCACTGTTGCATGGGGTTTCAGAACGCAACTACTGCGAACAAGTTTCTGTCAGCCTTACGCTGAGAAACTGCACGCATGCGCAGATCGCGCACTAGGTCTTTCTCTGTTACTCTCCTACAGAAAATCTATAAAGGAATTTATTTATCCTGGCGATCCTAATCAGGATAACGGGATACTGTTTGCAGATTATTGCATTGTCATGGGTCCTTGATACGTGTGCAAAGTTTCAAAGAAATCGAATCGCTGGAAGTTGGTGAAAATTAAGCTTAAAGATTCCCTTACATAGATAGATAGATAGATAGATAGATAGATAGATAGATAGATAGATAGATAGATACAACCCAAGCTAATAAAAGCGTGTTAAAATATATATATATTTACGTAAATTTGTAGGCCTTTATATGCAATAAATAAATAATATTATAAATGTATCTACAGTTTTTTTTCTTTTTTAAAACATTCACAAAAAGAAAACAACTTTATGGGAAAAGTTTATGAACAAATTGGCAACAATGCTTATGCCCCATCGGAGTTCACTCTTATTTAAATCCATAGGTCGTCTATAGGTCGGTTTTATTGCTTTTTAATGATCGGTCGCAGATAAGCCTATTTCGTTGTAATCAGGGTCGAGAAACCTTTAAAATAATGTATCACTCAATCTCTTTTTCCATTAAGAATTTTGATGGTGAGTCTCTCTACTGGAGGGTTACAGTTTAGGGGATAATTTCTATAAAAATAAAGAGGAATAAACTCCTTGATGCTTGTAATTTCCTTGCCCTGCAAAGTCGCATTAGTCGAACTAGTCGAAGGTATTTCTTTCAGAGCTAATTAAGATCACCAAACGCAGAGCGGTTTCGAATATTTTTAATTTACATCAGTACGGTATAGACAATAACAAAAAGTTTAAAAAAAACCTTAAGAAGCGGAAATATTGAATAAACGTAGTAGTTTATTGTCCATTACGCCCTCTGTCGTGGGTTGGTGATATCAATTAGCTCTAGAAAAAATACCTTCGGCTAGTGTGAAAATCTGCATCTCTAGATCGGACATTGTTTAACAGATACGACTTTTCAGTGCAAGGAAATTAGAAGGAGTAATTAGTTTTTTCCCCTTTTATTTTTCGACATTTTTGCCTTATAAGGAATTTTGGAGCTTTTTGTTATCGCCTACACCGCGCTGTACTGATGAGACCCAAGATAGTTCGAATTCGGTCTATTGTGTAAATTTGTGTTTTTACAAGTACAAAAAAAACGTTTCCAGGAATCGATTGCTGAGGGCGCAAAGAACTAGGATATTTACCCTCGAAAACCAATGGAAATTTCTGACACCTGTAAGGTGTCGCAACAGAAATTTTGGGCCTTTGGCGTAAATACATTAATTTATCTAAAATAAATATATTTTTTTTTTACTTTTACTCTTTAATGGTATCCACTTTAGTATATAGTGTGACCCAGGATAGGCGTTACAAAAGGACAAATGAAACTAAAGTTTTTAAATTTTAAAACAGAAATTTTGGAAAAACTGCTCGTATGGTCGAAAATTAATAAATACAAAATTTTACCCCAATTGGTAGGGTAGGGCGGGGCTAGTTGAGCATAGAGGTAAGTTGGGCCATCAAAATATCTTAAAAACTATCGACCGCACGCGAAAGCATCAAATAGCGTAAAGAAGGGGTTGCGCGAGGGGAACTCATTGTGCGACCACTAGTGGTGAAGCGGCGATCGAGAAAAGTATCCGTGCGCATTGTTTATTTCGTGATTAAAAAGTAAAATAATTGCAAGCCGGAACATTTTATCTGTGATAGTTAAATGTATTCCGTTCTCAATCAGGTAAGTGTTAATCTAAAGTAAATTTATTGCAGTTTTATTTTGTATAAAGATTTTGGATATAATTCTAACCGGTTTTTTAATAAATTCACTTTTCCTTTAAAATTTCAGGTTGGGGTTAGTTGAGCTACAGTTGCCCAACTAACCCCACGGTTTTTAGTATAAAATGTTTTGTTTTTTTTAATTTTTTAGGATACGGACTTATAACAGTAAGACTACTAGAGTCTCCTCAAGATTTAAAAGAGGCTGCAACTCGAACTTTGTACAAGCAACAAAGAATACGAGCTGACCTATCTAACTTATAAATTTTCTCTGCAAATAATTCGACCATACCCAAAGGCTGGTCCAAGAAAAGGTGTTAAATCAAACAGAAGATCGAGAAAAGCTGCAATTTTAAGAGATACAGAAGGCATTACAAGAGAAGCAAAATAAAAATTCTTAAAAAGTTTAAAAAACGAAGATGAATTGATAGGTATTAAATCCAATAGTTAAGCTAAGCTAGGTGTTTTATTAATGAAATTTGTTGTTTTGTCACTATAAGAATATAAATATAAAAAGCAAATTGTCAAAACATATTTTTATTGTAAACGTATCTAACATTCAAGCCACGATTTGACTATACTTTCTAAGTGCTCCACTAGCCCCATACCCTTGATTAACTTACCTCACCTATGGGGTACGTTGGGCATACTTAACTATCTACATTAAAATAGATGTAGCTCCTAAATTCGACTTGTTAGAAAGAAATTACTATGGACACTATTAATAAGGGATAAATTGCTAATCCATTAGTATGCATTATAAGCCATAAGGACTTATTTTTGAGGAGCTATAACCGATCAAGTGAAAAATTGCTCAACTAGCCCCGCCCTACCCTACTATAGGAGGGCGAGTTATAGGTAAAAATCTGAAAAATGCCCATGAACTAACTACTTTTTATCTTGAAAAATGGGACAAATTTTTATAAGTGTGTGGAAAATTGAATTTTATGTCAAAATTTAAAGTTAAAGCATTAAAGTAAAAAAAAATGTAATTATCAATTTCTTACATTACGCATTACAACTTAAATAACGGGCAAAGGGAGCAAAATTTAAAAGAAAATGTATTAATTTTAGGTATTTTCTTAACATTTTCTGCCTTAAGCCAAGTATTTTAAAAACTGTTATTGCATACTGTAAAAAACTGACAAAAATATTTTTTTACTTTAATTTTTTAACTTTAAATTTTGACATAAAATTTAATTCCCTACAACATTTATTCATACAATTTTGTCCTATTTTTCAAAATAAAGTTACTTTACTCCTAGTCATTTTTACATTTTTAGTTATAACTCGACCTGTATATTACGACCAGTTTTTCCAAACGGACGTTTAAAAATTCCAAAATTTTTGGTCCATTTGTCCTTTGGTAACTCTTATCCTGGGACACACTGTACAATAAAATTTTAAAAAATGCTTTTTAAATAGACCTGTAGGAAAATTTTAAGTTTTAGCATTATTACCATAAATAAACATTGTTGTTGTTCGTTTAAATTTCCAGGAATAAGTGTTGATCCTCGTTTGGAAACGGCAACGCTGTGGAATATTAAAATATATAAATTGTTTTGAATTTGAGAGATAGGATTAAAGTGAATCATAATTATCTACTAAAAAGTTTCATCTGCTGAATCAGTAACAGTATTTTTTTATTACATTCAATAAAATGAAATTTACCATTGTTTTTGCATTTCTTTTGGCTCTAATTGGTAAGTTTTTTTTGTAATTTTAAAAATCTGAATGTCTTATGTGCACTTTTTTTTAAATATATTTCAAATATGTCTACAAGTTCAAACTATTTGAAAGACTTTTTGATATTTATTTTACAAAAAAGTTATTTTTTATAAAAAGTTCTGAATGGTCATAACCTAAAAGGCATTACATGGACACTATTAAAAGGCAGTCATCAGATATCAAATAGTATCCGTCATATATACGAGATCTAACAAAAAATCTTAATGTTTAAGAATAAAATATCTAGATTTTTGATAGTATCGAAAGTTGTTATAAAAAAGTTGTTTGGGTTTAAAAAACTATAAAATAACCAAACTTGGTTCATTTTCAAAAAAAAAAACCATTTCTGCGATAATTGTGAAATTTAATTTTGTGCCTTAGTGCTTGCAGTAATATACAGTGCATTACAATTAAAACGAGCCACCTTCACATAATTTGGTTATTTGTACACGTATAAAAAAATCCTGAAATTTTTGTGTAAAAATTAACTTATTCAAGGTTATCCCCTCCCCCCACCAACACAAACGTCAACAAGTTTAAATGAGAAAGGGGTCAAGTGGTACATCATTTTAAAGCTCTGACGAGTACTTTATAACCCTAGAATATAAAGTCAATATCTTCACCTACTACACAATGGCGGTACTTTAAAAATTACCCAAATACCTTATTGGGATGGCCATATTTCGAAACTAATAAAGTATGATGTACAACCTTTAAAATATATGAACGGAATTTCCAGACACCCTGTATACTGTTGACTAAACTGGACAAAAAAAATAACGTTTTTTTCCTACTGTACTGTAATAATATTTTACATGACGACGAAAAATAATCCTAAATTTTTATCCCTTAATATTAACGTTAACAGGTGCATCATTAAAATTATTGATTTTTTAAGAATTGTTGCATTTTTAAAAATCAATAATTTTAATGATGCACCTCTTAATGTTATTTATTATGAAGGGCTGAAAATTTCAGGATATTTTTTCTTTCGTCGTCATGAACAATATTACAGTGTTGTTAAAAAAATGTTTGTTTTTGTTTTGGCCCAGTCTACTGTTTACTAGCTTTTTTTTTTAAATTTTCGACCATTACCCTATATAATATATATATATATATATATTTTTTTTAATTAAAATTGTTGGTTTACGATATCAAAAGTTACAAGTTTAACAAATAATGATAACTTGACCCATTTAAATATCACTTTTTTATCGCACAAGAGTTCATTGGCGCTAATTAGGATTTATTAAAATTAAAATTAGAATTATTTATAAATAAATATTATTAAAGTATTAAAAAGTTTATAGGGTTATTTACGAATACCAATATGGTACCATATAAAAATAATATGTCCTATATACAGGGTGGCCCACCATATTCGACACGGTCTGTAGCTGGATAACCATATAGGGAGTTTTAAAAGAACTGCCCCATTAATTTATTGAAAAGTACGCTTTTGAGCATTTTGAAAATTTGGAAACATTATAAAGCCAGTGGGGACTTACAACTAAAATATTTTGACAGCTCTATCACTTTCGGTTATACCTTAATGTCAACTTCCTTATTTTAAATGGAACACCCTATATATTATTTATTTTTTAGATTCTGCGTAAAATTCTAAACATAATGTATGTATAAGTCCAACCGTTTTTGATTTATTTTAAATTTTATGTCAAAAATGAGGTTTACAAGCCATGACTTAACCATCAATTTCTTTTTAAACAGAAATCTTTAATATGAGTTTGGGTTGGGTTTCTCGTAGAGAAAGAACTACTTTAGTAGACTGTATTGATATTTTTACAATTAATAATTACAGAGTAGTCAAAAATAATCGTTAAAAATTATTACGACAAAAGCCTTAAAAGTATATATTTTTTTAAATGAAAACCCCTATCTTTACTTACCTTATCCTATTAAGCATCAAAACTAGAGAATAAGTTTGCATAATAATGTCTCATTTCAAAATGTATAGTTTCTAAAATATTAAGAATTTAATATTACTCTATTCTGACAAGTTCGGCTTAGTTTGACTTCTAGTGTAGTGAAATGAAATAACCCATGTACCTATAGCCTGTTTAAAAATAAATAAATTGATCTTTTTTTATAAAACATGATTTCTTTTTTTAGCTGCTGTTTTCGCAGCTCCACAAGTGGGTGGCAAACAAACCAGCCTTGGGAGCAGAAAATGTACCTATGGCCCTGCCTATTGGTGTGAAAATAGACAGCAAGCTGAAGAGTGTCAAGTAAGTATACAGGTCGCATATAACTACCAAGGAATCACTACTTGCTTTCTTAACTTTATAAAATAACACATCAGATCATACATGCACTAGTTGGTGCAATAATAACGATGTTGGGCCACCAAGACAAAGAGGAAGCCGATAAACTGGCAAAGCGGAGGGCGCTGACAGGGCAATGGTAGGCCCCGGAGCCCTACTGTGGTATTCCGTCATGCCGGCAAGGTAATTTATTAGATCATGGTTCATGAGGGAATCCCGGTGGATAAGAACACCAGGACAGCGTCAGGCGAAAAATTCATAAAGGCATACTCGCCGGAATTTACAAAGACCTTCTGAATTACAACCGGAAGGCAGTAAGAATTATAGTGGGTCAACTAACAGGTCATTGCAGACTGAATAAACACCTGGAAACAATAGGCCTGGCAGAAGAAAACCTATGCAGGTTCTGCCAGGAAGAAGAAGAAACCGCAGAACACATATGGTGCTACTGTGAAGCCCTTTGTCGTCTGCGGTTTGCAAGGCTGGGTGAGGAAAAACCTAAAGCAGCAACATTTACCAAGGAGCCAGTTTCAAGCTTGTGGAGTCTGATTAAAAAGACCGGCTTGGATAGTGTGCTCTAACATAGGGATGAAGGATACACAATAAACCTGAGCAGGTTGCAGTGTTAGAGGATTACAATCCACCTTCAAGCTAATCTAATCTAATCTAATGACGATGTTCCTAACCTCTCGAAGTAAAAGTCACTAAGTATGCAGTGCATACATAAACTTACAAACTATGTAACATAACTTCTGGAACGAAGTAAAAATTTATAAGCTTTTTATTATACCTTTTAAGCAATCACCTTTAAAATCCTAATTTTTGTCTTTAATTTAATAATTTATATAACTCTTTGCGTAAATACAGGGTGTAAAGTAAATCTACCAACAAACTTTAAAGAGTGATTCAACGTAAAATAAGAGAGAATCCACTGCTGGAACTACAGGTTGTAAAATCCTTAAAAAGTCGTTTTTTGATATTTTTACAAATTTTCATCCCAATTTCAATATTTTTAAGAAACCCAAAAACGTCTCCTGTGCAAAAAAGAACATTTTTTTAACGTAACAACGGAAAAAATTAAATTCTCTTTGGCCAGTGTCGTCCGTGAGGGATCTACAGTAAGCCATTTTTAAGAAAACATGATATTTTGCACAGAATTTACTATATGGTAAATATGTTAAGAGAGTAATTTTTTTTCACTTAGCTTAAATGAAACAGATGATGCATATCCAAATCAGGTATTTAGGTAATTTTTAAAGTGCCGCCATTTTTGTAATAGGTGAAGATATTGACTTCATATATTCATGGGTTATAAAGTACTCGTCAGAGCTTTAAACATGATGCACTCGGACCTGCCTTCTCATTTAAGAATTTTGGGTGGTGGCCCTGGTGGTTAAGGGGTTGGGAAGGGGCGCCGTCCAATTTTTGTATATAATTACTATTATAGAATTGGATATTAACGATATAAATTGACCATGCCGAGAAATAGTTTGTGCTTATTAAGTGAAACCATAAATCAGATAAAAAGTTAAGAGTTCAAATTTGTTCCAAACTAAACGGAATTCCAAAAATATATTTTGGTTTTGGAAAATGCAGCAGAATATCATTTTTTCTTATAAAAATCTTTACAATAAATTCTCCACGGACGACACTGGGGAAATCTTATTTATTTGGTACGTCAGGAAAAATGTCATTTGTAGTATACAAAAAAAAAAATTTACAAAAATAAAGTCCTTTTATTTTAAAAATATATCAACATTTTAAAAGAAAATGTTGTAGAAAATTAAATTTTATGTCAAAAATTATGAAGTTAAAGTACTAAAGAAAAAATCAATTCTATTTCTTTTTGACGTTTTGCATTAAAACCCTAAATTTTACATACAACAGAAGCAACTTTTACAAAAATCTTTTATATATTTTGAATTGCTTTAAAATTTTGCTCCTTTTTGTCCAGTATTTAAGTTTTAATTTGTTTTGTAAAAAAATACTATTTTTGTTCTAATCCTTTACTTTTAAATTTTGACATAAAATTCAATGCCCTACAACATTAACACATAAATTTTGTTATATATAAATTGCTTTAAAATTTTGCTCCTTTTTGTCCAGTATTTAAGTTTTAATTTGTTTTGTAAAAAAATTACTATTTTTGTTCTAATCCTTAACCTTTAAATTTTGACATAAAATTCAATGCCCTACAACATTTACACATACATTTTGTTATATTTTATAAAATAAAAATACTTCTTACCTTTTACCTTTTACTCAGTTTTCCCAAAATTCCAATTTAAAATTTAAAAATGTTTGGTCCATTTATTTTTCTTGTAAAAACTTATCTTGGGGCACACTGTAGCAGATGTTTAGCAAAATTTTAAAAATTATGAAAAAAGAAATACATATATATATATATATATATATATATATATATATATATATATATATATATATATATATATATATATATATATTATTTGTGTATTCATATGAAGTTTCTCGTTAAAGAATGGGTATGTTTGTGACACGTCACCTTTTTGCCATAATATTTTTTTATTTGACAAAATAAACCAATGCTGCCTAAAAATAAAATAAAATCGCCCTAAAAAACATTAAAACTGTATCTACCTTAATAATGATTTAAATGGAAATTTTCTTTAAAAATATCCAAAGGTCAGTGACCCCTGTTTATGGGTTTTAAAATTCTCTGTAACTGCAGTACTAATAACTACTCAATTTAACTATAAACAGTAAAAACTAAACATATATATATAAAGTCCAATGACCAAAAAGCAAAAAATAACACCAAAACGGCGAAAAAAGCTTCCGTCACAGAATTTAGTGAACATAGGCTTGAAATGGGATCGAATTTTTTGCCGGCGTTGTACATTTAATTTACTGGCATTGCCAACACTCTTTAATGGCAAGGCATTGGCAAAAAGGTATCAAAAAGACGCGAAAGTGGGCAATTGGCCGTTATTAGGCCACGTGTTGCAGATAAAGTGATGGCATCCGTCATTAATAAGTTATTGGCAAAAATGCGTTTAAGATGATGGCATCCATCATTAATAAGTTATTGGCAAAAGATAACAAAAAGACACGAAAGTGGGCAAATGCAGATACTCCCAAGCAGCAAGCTGACGTCTTATTGACGAAAATTGTCGCATATACTTTTTTAAAAGCTAAATGATGCGATATTTTATTTGAAAATTAAAATAGGAAAAACTCCTTACTGCATGCAATTTCCTTGCAATGCAAAGTACCATCTCTCGGAACACTGTCCAACTTGAGATGCAGATTTTTACACTAGCCGAAGATATTTCTTTCAAAGCTAGTGAGATCACCTACCGCAGACCGCTCTCGAATTATTTTTGTCTAATGGGTACGGTTTAGACGATAAAAAGCGAAGATATTGCAGAAACGTAGTAGTTTATTGTCCATTACGCCATCTATCGGTATGTCAAAAAACTATTAAATATATATAATATTTTTTATTAACACGTCTTTAAAACTTTTAATAAAGTTTTAAACAAAATGTTTACAGCTCCTAACAGTCTACTTGAATATCTTGCCTTCTCGACTAGCCATCACCAATTAATCACACAACACACACTTATTAGGTAATGAATACATTTAATTATGTCTATTAAAAACTCTTTTCTTTAAAAAGAAACTAAAAAGCTAGAAACCACGTAGAAAACAAATGTACACAAAGCGGTCACCTTCGGTCGAAATTAACGTAGCTAATTTTACCATCATTTTATTTTTATTCGCTCCAAAATACATAATAAACATTTGTTTGACCTAATTTTTATTTGCAATGATTTTTAACAATAAAATGTTATGAAAAGGCCATTTCCTTTAAATTATGTAAAAACATAAAATAATGTTGTTTAGCTGCCATTATAAATAAAACAGATCAAAAAATTGCTTTAATGTTAGTTAAATACCAATGTTAATAATATGGTTTAAAAAGTATGAATATGCGTTGAAGGTTTTGCCTTCAAAAATCCAATATTTATTTGCCTGCAACAAAAACGCGTGCTTTATTTAATCAGGATTGGTATGCCGCCATTTTTAGTCATGCTTGCTAGCAATTCGCGCCTGCATGTAAAATTTATTGGCAATTAAGTGTTTATTTAGGTTGACTTTTTAATGCGTATAAGATGTTGGCATAATATTGCCAACCAATTGCCAATGCTTTACCATCAATGCCAATATGAAAATGTACATTGCCTGGCAAATAGTGTTTGCACCAAAAATGATTCTACTTTAACCTCGGTAATAATTGTTTGTAACTAAAGGAACAAAAATGGTGATAACTTTGACGTAAATTATGAAATAAATCTGCCAAAACTAGCGCTGAAAAAACCGGAAAAAAACAAAACCGGTTAACCGGTTTTTAAAAAACCAGTATTAAAAACCGGTTTTTAACACTGAAAAACGAAACCGGTTTTTAAAACCAATACACCGAAATCGGTTTTTAAAACCGAAAACCGAAAACGGTCTTGAAAATAATACCATTAAATTTGCCCCTTTATTTCAAACAATTCTATCAAACTTGAAACATTTTCTCCTAAAATGTGCCGTTTTCTGGTTATTTGCCTGTCTAAGGTTAAATGAACCACCCTGTATAATCTGTCAACCAATATCCGATTTTACAATATGAACGGTTTTTCTTTTTTAGATATAAACCGCAATCAACCAAAAACCTATTAATTGATATTCGAAGAACCGCTTTTCGATTTTGGTCCGATTATCCAAAAACCGGTATTCAAAAACCGATTATTCGAAAAACCGGTATTTGAAAACCGCTTCTTTAAAACCGGTTAACCGATATTCAAAAACCGGTTAACCGGTATTCGAAACCAGTTTCGAATACCTGTTAACCGGTATCGGTTTTCGGTTTTGGCCAAAACCGCGGTTAACCGAAAACCGGTTAACCTGTTAACCGAAAAACCGGTTTCGGTTGCCAGCCCTAGCCAAAACGCAGTGGTAAATACCATTTTATTTTGGTTTTAATTGGTTGATCACCCAAATTTAATAATTTTTTCTAATTTTTTTATCCTTTTTTTTCTTTTAGGCTGTAAAACATTGTGAAAACAAGGTCTGGAACAAACAGAAAAATTAAAAGAAGACCACGAAATACTTCTTACATACCTACTAATATACTGGGTCTTATAATGTTATGTTGCTAATATATAAATAAAAGAAAAATATATATATTTTTTAATCTACTGCCTAAAATTTATTCTTGATACAAACGACCAACAATTTTGTTGTAGATTTTAGGAAGGTGTAAGGAAAATGTGAAAAGTCTTTATTGGGACATGAAAAGAACACATTAAAAAAATACCTCCATGTATACAGGGTGTCCCAACGCCATTTATACACGAAGGTGTCTTAAAAAAATAATTTTCATTGACAAGAACTTTTTTTTAATGGAACACCCTGTATATTTTAACAAATTTTAACTCTGTATTGGCATCGTTATACTGAATCCGATTCAACCGATCGAGTAAAACCTAATCCGACAAAAAAATGCGATATACACGTTTCAGATTCAGTAAGGGATTGGATTGAACGCCATAAATCAATCCTGTTTTTCAAGCGATTTAAATTGAGTTCAGTCCGATTGGAGGTTATATTTGTAAGATATTTACGGTTTTGGAAAATGTTTTAAAAATGACAATTAGGTTAAACGAAATAGTGGGAAATAAAATAAGCCTAAATATTTGTTATATCAAATGTGGTATTTTCTTAAAGCTTTTTTTAGGATATTTTTAATGGTAATATAATATATACGGTGCCTCACTAAAAAAAAACTTTTTTCCACCTTGTATATTATCACCGGTATCACCGTTAAAAAGATGTTTAAAAGAACTATAGAAAAATATCACATTCGATATGTCTATCTCTTATAGTTTTGGAAATAATATGGCCATCCAAATCAGCCACACCTTTCAGTTCACCTGCCAGGTACTTGTGCTCATCGAAAACGCCTGTCAATTTTTTTATAAACCTTACTAAAAATGAACTAAACCCTGGAAAAAATTTTAAGCTAAGCAGCTTCAAGTTTTTATTCTATAATATTTTTATAAACTTTCAAAAATATATAGGGTGGTGATGTGCACGGCTGATGCCTGCCAGGTGATGATTTTCGTACTTAGCATGCTATGACTCATCACTATACAAATTTCTAGCCTTCCAGGTCTAACGTTACTCGAAGGGTTCACTAGCTCTTATACTAATAAAATTGAACTATTTTGTGAAGTGTTTTTCCCTCCCTGTGTTTAAATTTAAGCCTTATACAAGGTGTTTACTAATTTACTAAGTTAAGGCTAAGTAAGTCCCTTAGTGTTGTTAATACAACTGCTAAATTTCATCAAAATCGGATAAGGAATATTTGAGATATTAATTTTAAAAAAAACGTTTTTTTAGTTTAACATACTGTATCTTGGAAAAAAAATCCGGACCTATGTTTATAAAAACTTTCTTTTATCAAAATTACGGATACCTTGGTACGCCCTAACCTGGATGCGGACATCATCTTCGAGAATTTTCCTGAGTAGAGTGCCATAAGCAATCCGAAAATGATTTCGGGGCATTGAATCTTGTACCGTTTTTCATAAACTTGCATTTTAAGTCCAAACGTACCAGTATTTTGTATGTAATAAAAATTCCATATTTTTGAGAAAATTAAAAAATGATAAAATTATAAATAATTTAAAAAGTTTAAGGGGCTCTTAATACCATTTTTAATAATTTTATTACATTTTAATGATTTTCTCAAAAAAAAAAAAAATCTTTTACACATACTCCCTCTTACCTCGCTTAAGACACCCACAATACGTTAATTTTTAGGCTTTTGGCCTTCGTGGATTGTCCAAAGATTTAAAAAAACAAAAAGGCTGGTATGTCCGGATTTAACGGTCCAAATTATCAATTCAAATAAGGTATACCTTTGAAGGCCAATATCTCTCAAACGAGGCGCGATAGAACTTTTTTATATGAAGTACTAACAGTTTTTTGGCTCATTCTATTACCCCTATAATTTATGACCTGACCTTTCCGGGCACCCCTGTATAAATTTGGGTTTTTTGTCTACCAATATCTTCTTCGGCACCACAAATTTTCCACTGTGAGATCCCAGTGCCAATTTTAAGCCAACGATTGCAAACGAAGTCCAAAGTTGAGGCCACCAATATGCCCAGCATTACATTTTTGGTTAGTTTTTAACCGACTTCAAAAGAAGGGTGTTATCAATTTGTCCCGTATTTTTTTGTATGTTACGCGATTACTCCGTGTGAGGACCGAATTAAAAATATATATATTTTTTTATTTAAAAGAGTGTACTTCCACGGTGATCCCATAAAAAAGTCAGAATTGGGCGAGAGAAAGGTACTTGACCTATTGTTTTCCCTCTGCCTTACGTTGTTCGTGTGACAAAGCTGTACTAGCGCCACCTATTGGTGTAACGTTAAACAAATATTATAATTAAGTTTTTGGCGCTGATGATGACGAGGTAAAAAATTAGAAGTTATACGGGGTGGTAAAGTATGGATCGACCAAAAATTTTTGAGGCTAAAATATGACGATCTAATTCCAACTTACCTTAGCCCTAGAGTGGATCATTTCGGATATACAATTATGGTTTTTTATCAATAGTTTTGTTATTTAATAGGTGTATTGGCACAATATTTGACCAGAAAGAGCTTTAGGAGGGTAAGAAATTAGAATTTGCTACACATTTTCTTGTAAACTCTAGCGGGCGCGTCAGTGGTGTCTTGCACAAATTAAAAATAAAGTTACTCTTTTGAGACACTCTGTATGTAACTTTTAATACAAATTCTTATTCTTTAGCATATTTTTCATGGAAAAATATATGTGGTAAAAGTTGATTAGGCCGCCGTCTTTGAGATATCTGAAATTAAAACAACCATTTCCTGTATGGCCAGGTCTAAGCTATGCAGGGTGTTTCAGAATTATTTTTAGAGTTAAAAAAAAATAAAAATATAATAAAATTTTGGTCTTGGAAATTTGAGTTAGCTTTATTCCGCTCCTTTTAGAAACACTCTGTATATTGTCTTTGTTCTTAACTTCTTAAAATAATTTTTAAATCTTGGGTTTATCTTAATAGTTTGTATAACTCTCTACGTAACAATATATATCTTGTTTTTTTAATTTATATTTTCCTTGTAGGCCGTAAAACATTGTGAAAACACAGTCTGGAAACAAAAAGCCTAAAAGAAGACTGTAAATACCTTTTATATACACTTACATATATGGGTACCTTTTGTAGAAAATATTGTATTGATAATACATAAATAAAAGCGAAAAATTTTAAAAAATTCTAAATCTATTAGTCTTAAATTTATTTTCAATTTAAACGCACAACAAATCCATTGTGGATTTCAGAACATTTTCAGGGTACACACTAAAATGTGCAAAGTTTTGCTGTCATAAAAAACACGTAAAAAAACAATACTACAGGTTTATATAAACTTTTTTGCATAGGCTTTCTCTTTAAAAATATTGGGTCCCAAAGGGCTCCAGTAAAACCAAGTTTTTAGACATCATTAGAATCAAATATGTTGGTGACAGGAAAAAAAATTCAGACAATGTACTTTTTTTACAAAGAAACAGGTTCGAGTGACTGAATTTGGGGTCTACCGTACTTTTTACAATACTTAGGAAAACACAGTAGACTATATTTGCAAGTTGGGGTACCGTAGTTTTAATGTGGCGTCATCTATAAGACAGTAGCAAAAGTATAGACTTCAAACGAATCTGTGCCATCTATCGGCGATAAAAGCTTGTAAAAATAAAAGTTATTTTAAAGCTATAGTTTCCTGTACATTGACTTTAGCAAAATTTGATAGACTCGTTAGAGATGACACCACTTTATTATTGACTACTAGTAGACAACCAAACATACATCTTTCTGTATATTTAGTTGTCTATCAAAAAACAAAGATAGAATAATATATAATATTAGGCTAAACAAAGACACAAAATAATATCTGTTTGAATTTGAAATAACAGCTGTTGCTAACCGTCCGTGTTTGTACTGTTATTTCTGTTTATTGATTTCACAAAAATTCCTAAAATGTCTGAGATCAGTCTTACAGACGACAATCCCAACGCTCATGCAATACTGGAAGGACACAAAAAACCAGTAACAAGCCTAAGTTTCAGTCCAAACAATGAACAATTCGCTAGTGCCTCCGAAGACCACAGTGTCATGATATGGACCAAATGGGCAGAATCAAAAGGAACATCACCAAGTTATCGCTACTCTGGACACACAGACGCTGTAACGTGTGTAGATTATTCACCAAAGCCAACCGTCAGTCTTTTAGCTTCGAGCTCCAAAGATCACACAGTTCGACTGTGGGTTCCGAGAATCTTAGGGCCAGTTCAGGAGTTTAAGCCTCATTTAGCCGCTGTACATACTGTTAACTTTTCTCCTGACGGCTCAAAATTAATTACTGGATCAAGTGATAAGTCTGTAAAGTTGTGGGATGTCAAAACGAGGATATTCATTGCAAGTTATGTGGGGCACAATAACTGGGTACGTATTTTGGATCTTCATCTAGTTTATTAAGGAAAAAAATTTAATTATCGGGCACCACATAAAATTTAATGATTATACGCATATGCAAAATTTTTTACCTGACAATGTTTGACGATATTTTCACTTAATTTACCCTTCTTCTCGCACGCAATTTATGATTTAAAACTGGCCCTCACACTAAACACCTTTTAGAAAATTGATTTTTATATGTTTTATACATTTTTTCAATTAAATTGCAACTTAAATTAATTAAAGTCAATCATCGCAGTTTATTGGAAAAAATGTGTAAAGTAAATAAAGAAACAGGCTTTTATAAAACATTTTTGCCAATTTGGTGTCGATTCGACACTGTTGAACTCAAGAATTATCTGCAAAAAGAAGGGAGAAATCTTAAAGACGTTAGAAAGTTAAAAAAAAATTAAACATACAACTTTTGCCCTATCATTAACTACATGACCTGTTGGAACACCCTGTATATTATAAAAATATTATCTCTTACAGGTCACCTGCGCCAAATTTTTTCCCGTCAGTGAAATGATGGCCTCCTGTTCAGAAGACCGCTCGATAAAAATATGGGACTACATGACGGGAGAGTGTATTCACACCTTTATCAAACCCAACGGAGGTACACCTACCCACCTAGCATTACATCGTAACGACCACACGTTAGCTGTAGGCACAAACACTGGTTCCGTAAGAGTCTATGACCTAAGAAACAAACAGTTGTTGCAGCATTATTCGGTTCATTCGAAAACAACATGTGTTGATTGGCATCCGAAAGCAAACTATCTTCTATCAAGTGGTGCTGATAATAAATTAAGAATAATTGATATTATGGAGGGCAGACCTGTATATACGTTATGTGATTCAGCCGCGATCACAACCTGTAAGTTTAGTTCTGACGGAGAATACTTTGCGTCTGGTGGAATGGACAAGAGTGTTATCGTTTGGAAGACTAATTTTTATTCAATAGGGTAATATGTTTTTGTTGGTTTAAGTCATTGAATTTGTGCCTTGTTACCTGCTGTTAAAAAAAAATAATTTTAAACAAACACAGACGTGATATACAGGTTTAGGGAAATCAAAATGTTTATAGGCAAGTGAAGTAACAACAAAGCAGGATTGATGCGTCATCATGTTTACATGCCGGTATTATTTGTCTTATTTCTACCTTTTAGTCTTCTTCTTTATGTTCAGGCCAAAGATGGCAATGCATGTTTTATTAAAAATGGAGTTAGGTGGTTTTACAATTAAGGTGACAACAGGAACAAGTTTTCCCCACAAAATTTTATTATTATTATTATTTTTTAATTAACCAAATAAAAATACAAGTTTTGTTTCTTAACATTCCTAAACCATACAAGAAACAAGGGCAAATGTTTCTTTAAAAAACTAATTATTATTTCTTATTAGCAATTATGTAACGACAAAAACAATAAATAATAGTTTAAAAAAACTAAAAAAACACGCTTTTATATGCAACCGAACTAAAAATTAGAAAATAATTTTTCATTAAAAAAATATTGTCACTTCAGAGTAAAAAGCGTGGGGTGCTTAATATATTAAATGTTATAATTATTATATTTGCCAATATCTATGAGGGAAAAGTTATGAAAAAATAGTAAAATGCACCCCACGCTTTTACTCTGAAGTCACAATATTTTTTTAATGAAAAATTATTTTCTAATTTTTAGTTCAGTTGCATATAAAAGCGTGTTTTTTAGTTTTTTAAACTATTATTTATTTTTCATTTTTTAGTTCGATATGCATGTATGTATGTATGTATGTATGTAAAAATGCTCCAGTTTATTCACTAAAAAATCCTTCGCCATTTTGTCAAGAGTAGCTAAAGTTCCTGAGAAAAGTTTGGGATGTTGCCAAAAGATGGCAACACAGGTGTTGTTTTTATAATATAAAGGAATTTTTTTATCCTGGCGATCCTAACCAGGATGACGGGATACTGTTTGCAGATTATTGCATTGTCATGGGTCCTTAATACGTGTGCAAAGTTTCAAAGAAATCGAATAGCTGGAAGTTGGTAAAAATTAGGCTCAAAGATTCCGTTACATAGATAGATAGATAGATAGTGATAGTTACAACCCAAGTTAATAAAAGCGTGTTAAAAATACTATTTAAAATAACATTTAATATCCAGTCTAGCAAATTTTACTAAAAAGTGCTTTTGAAATTTTAATGTTTGTTAAAAAGTTGAACACCTGTATCCTAAGGACGAAAAATGTGCTGAGCCATGTTAATGTAAACTTTTTTTTATAAAATTAGGTTATGAATAAGCCTTTTTTTATGAAAATTCAACTGTCCCCAAAGTCACCCGTCCCCAAAAACTTTTCCACAATTTATCAAGATTTTTATTTTATATATTCAGTATTAGCATATAATATCTACATAATTGATCAGATTTTGAGGATATAAAGTGTACTATAAGTCACTAGTGAGCTAAAGTACCCTTTAGCTCACTAGTGAATTATAGACTTTAGCTCACTAGTGACTTATACTAATTCTTTATTACTTCCAACATTTCACAATTAAAAAAATAACATAAAACAACTAATATATTATACTACAATTTATTCGTGTTTATATTAACAGTAATTGTTATATTAGATTTATCTTGGACAACGTTACATTGTGCGGAGTGTTCTTCAGGAAGTCTTTCAGCACTAGTACTTGCCTTGGTGCGCTCTTCACCCTGTATTCGTCTTGCAATCTCAAACTTGTTAGAGATGCAATCTTCTAAATATCCTTCTGCCACGGTAGAAGACTTCCACCCGCCATGGCGTTTAAGGTTGGTGATATCGGCCCCAGCGTTGACTAGAAGTGTCGCTGAAGAACGCCGCATGCTATGACCACTATATAAGATTTCATCAGGTAGTTGCAAATAATGAGCAACTACTCTCGGAATTTTCGAAATTTTATTTATTCCCACGCATTGCCTAGTGCATTTGCCTTTTTGAAAGTTGACAAAAAATCTTTTGTGAGGCGTGTTCTCTGGCCTTAGGGACACATATTTTCTAAATAATTCAAGCACATTTACCAAAAATCCTTCTTTTAAAATTGTAAAGCTTCTCGATTTGTTCGTCTTGGTATCAGGTATAGAAACATATATGTACTGGCCTTTATCTACTATATCTTCAATACTTAAGCGAGTTAGTTCGTCACAACGGCATGCACCAGCGATTCCCAATATCAATGCAACCTATAAAAATCCGAACAGATAAATATTTAATACCAGAAACTAAAGTAAATTCATACCTTTGACATTAAGTGCTCGTCGTCAGGTGCCTCAGCCAAAATTTTTTCGATGTATTGCCTCTCCAGAATTTTTGCCTTTTTCGGTTTGAAATTTCTTGAATTGCTCTTCAAATAAGCGACAACTTTTCCATACCTCCCTATATCCACGTTCTTATATACTTTTAAGGTCGTTTTTATCATTGAATACTTGGTCCACATTGATGAGGGAGCAACTTTTTCGATAAAAACAGAAAGTAAGCCATAATAACATCTTCATTTATAGTACCAACTCCTCGCCTTTTCCTCCATGCTTCAAAATCTTCAAATTCTTTATTGTACGTTAGTTTTGACTTCTCTGGAATTAAACTGCATGTCGCTACCGCAGCTTCTTCCAAAATTTCCGCAGGAACTTCACAATTTTCCATTTCGCAAAGCATTTTATGTTTGTCTACAAAGTTGTTTACTAAACAAACCCGTAGTTACCAACAAAATGCATTACAACCAAACAAGCTTGCTTTCCAAAAATACAAAATTTTGTTGCTGGTGTTGACAATGACAAGTAACAAATAATGGATGACGTTTTCAAATTATTTTCGATATTAAAAACGATTTATACGAAAGTGTTGATAAAATTTTGTATTAGACACGTGAGTTATTACATATAAGTCACTTAAGAAAATTACCTCTCGCCCTTCGGGCTCGAGAGTTAAACTTTTCTTGCGTGACTTATATGTAATATAACTCACTTATCTAATAAATAACTATTAATTTGTTTTTGACACTCTAGTTTAAGGTTTAATGTACCTAGTTATTTTGAATTTTTATGTTGTGATATATATTTTTATAAATAAATATATCTTTCCTAAAATGTATTTGTCTAAACTTCTTTTACAAAAAATACACAAAGGCCTCGACCACCCCGCCCCCTTCAACCTATACAGGTTGCCCCATTCCCATTAGGAGACATAAGGTTAAAATATTTTTAGAGTTCTGGCAGATACTGATGTTGCTGCAAATTTCACCTTCTTTTTTAAAGTTAATGGCTATATTTTCGAAACTATCAAAGATAGATAATATATCAAATATGGTGTTTTATTTGTTATTAAAACAACACTTAATTGGTAACATAATAAACTGAAAGCAGGGGCGGTCATATCGACTTTCTGAGGGGGTCCATGGGCCGAGGAGAAGAGTGTGAGGTGGCAAGGTGCCAAAAACCTCTAACCTCTTTTTATTGTTTTCTTCTTTCATTCTTTTTATAAAATTACAAAAAACCTCCTTCCCACGTATTTAAAAAGCACAAAAAAAGGTCCTCACTCTTCAATTCCATTATCAGCCTCACCCCTCGGACCAACCTTGTGGGGAGCCTCAATAAATGTCCATATTTGCCATTAGACATGTATGAAACACAATGAAATAGAAAGGATGTCGCATCCAAGGGGGGCCATGCCCCCCCTATGACCGCCCGTGACTAAAGTTTTATTAAAAAGAGTTTACCTCTTAATTATTCTCAACTTCTTTTTATCTTCATGTGGTTCTTTTGTTATTCTTAAAAAATAATAAATACAAAACTATGAAACAACAAGAAGTTTAAATTAATATAAAAAAAAGATTGTTATTTATCAGTCCAAAGTTTGTCACTTATCTGTAATTTTCAGTTAGTTCATTTAAAAATTGTACTTTATTAGAATAAAGGTATATTTAAACAATTATTATACTATTTAAAAATTAATAAAATTAATTTATTTGAAAAGAGGTAAATTAAATCAGGCTTAGGGCGGCAACATGCCTAAATCCGCCACTGTGTATTCTCTGTGTCCTTAAACGTATACATATATGCTTAGAAGAAGATTTAAAAAAAAACAGAAATATTACTTTTTAATTCCTATATTAAAACAAAATAATACAACAAATATGTTAAGTAAACAATAAATATATACAGAAAATAAAATATATTATACCTTTATTTCTCTACAGATAAAACATAGGTATATTAAATAAAAATATTTATATTTAAATAATCTGGGAAAATTATAAGTTTGTTAAATAAAAATATCTATATTTTATTAATATTCTGGGCGACCAAAAACGCAATAAGCAACATATCTTAACATAATTGGATAAATGAATCATATAACTTTATATTACTAAAGTTTTATAGAAAATCTGTATTTCCATCTAGATTTTGGGCATATAGTTAACGAAAATAAACTAATTGGTAAATAAACCCTTTTTCGTAAATATAGGACAGTTTACGAAAAACTTATATTTGGTTGGTAGACTAAAAACCAGTTACATAGATGCCACAAGCGTCATACAACAAAAGACGGCAATCAACTATCGCTGTCTAAACGCGTCGTTTACATCGTGTGCGAGCAACAAAAAGGAGAGTAAATAAAAGTGAGACAAAAGTGATGACGCCGTGGCATCTTCTCTACTGGCGAGAACTTTATAAGGCGTTTACAGGCTTCGGCTATGACAAAAGCGGGACTCGTGGCAGAGCGGCTACGATGGTTTGAAGTAACCTTTAACGTGAGCGGCGGTTTGAAATCGGTTTACATACAGGGTGTCTCTAAAAGTTCTGTACAAAATGCTTCCATAGGGCCAAAATACAATGATTTAACACTATTACCTTACGACCAACCGATTCTGAGATTTTTAAGATTAAACGTTTTATTTGTCATAAAAAATCCTTAGCACTTTTTTAAACTACTTTGTTCAAGCCATATGGGTTTCTCTAAAGGGCCTGTACAAATTTGTATTAAAATTTTCTTACGCCAAAATACAATGATTTAACCCAATTTGCCTTTGTTGAAAGGTTGATCGTTTGCGAGATACAAGGTGTCCAAGTAATAAAAATTAAAATTAAACACCCTGTATCTTGCAAACTCCGCAATCTTTCGACTAAAGCCGAATTTTTTTATTGTCAACGGTTCAAAATCATTACATTTTTTAGGTAAATGATGACGTCATCAACGTCGCGTGTTCAGCCGTTTTTGAAAACAGAGTGGCTTTCCAGTGACGCAAATAGAGCGCTCCCGAGTAGCTCAGGAGCATTTCGTTCTACTTTATGGCGTTCCAGTGACGGAAAGTGTTATGCACCTGAGCTACTCCGTTATTGTTTCCCCTTGCCCCTCATGCACCAACCCCTCTTTTTGGTTTTTGTGCTTCAAACGTGTTTTTTATGGTTAAGGATGGATTTTTAAAATTATTTATTTAAAATGGAATTAGATATTTAAAAGAAATTATTATTATAAAGCCAAGAAAGGTTAAAAACAACGAAATTTTAAAATTTCTTAAAGTATCCTCTCTTTCCTTGTCAAGGATGCGTTCCAGTGACAAACTTTTTTAGAGCAGTTCAAGAGCTTCAAGCCCTGGAGCGTGACGCACAAAAATTTTCGTCACTGGAAAGACACCTCAGGTCGGAGAACGCTGCAAAGAAGTGAGATCCCCTAAAAGAGACAGATATTAAATAATCTGGCGGCTGTTGTAGTTGTGGATCTTACAAATACGAAAAAAGATTATACATAAAATAAATGAAGAAAGGAAAACTAATTAAATAACTAAAAATGAAGTCACTGGCGAGCTGGGTCAAGCAACAGGAAAAGTGAGGTTAAAAATTATCAGCTGATACATAGATTTAAAAACATCGGTTTTTTTACTACATTTTTAAATACTCTTAAAACGTCTTTTGAACCGTTAACAATAAAAAATTCTCCTTAAGTTAAATTGCATTAGATTGTTGTACTTTGGCCAAAAAGAATTTATGGTCAAGATCGTTTGACTAGGTAAGGTTGCCTCGTAAGCCTTGCAACATGGCGGACCATACGTCACATATGTATTTTGCTCATTATTTAATAAAGTTTTTAACAGTGTAGTTTGTGCTTTTGTCAATATTAAAGAAATTCTTTTAAATACTGTTAATTCCAGTTGTTACCGTAATTTCTTTATTTTCTATTAATAAATTATTTAACAATTATTATTCTAGCTGATTTTTAAATATTGTATATCGCGGTCTTTCGCCCTCATAGTATTATCCGTCTAGACATAATGTTGGCCCCAAGGAACCAGCAGTGCGGTACATATGTGACGTCATGAGGCAACCTTACCTAGTCAAACGATCTTGATTTATGGTAGCATTTTGTACAGACCTTTTGGACATTACCAGGTTGCCCATATAAATCATTAGGGAGTGCAATAGAAAACGTTTGTATGGAATAAAATGTTTAATCTGAATTATCTCAAAAACGGTTGCTTGTGGAAATATTTATCAAATATACTTTTTGTAAAAATAAATATGAAGAATAAAAATTCTCTACTAAATTTTTTTGACACTTTGGATTAAAGCAGAGGACTGCAGGTTTCTCTGCATTTTACGACAAAAATATTAGCATATTTCGATTCCCCACTCTAAAAACTTGTTAATACTCAATTTTGCAAAAAAATCCTATATCAAATAAAATAATTAAAAAAAACTAAAATAAAATAAAAACTATCACTCCTATATCTTCTTAACAATTAACTTTTTGACTAAGGTATATTGCGTTAGATCGTTATATTTTATTCCAAGGCTTTTGCGGTAGCATTTTATACAGACCTTTTAGAGCCACCCTGTATGTTAGAAACAGTCGCTAATATTATTTCGGTTAAGCGGCGCCGCGCCGCTGTACGTTCATGTATGTTGTAGATGCCTGATTAAAAAAGCACATTCTTATTGTTCTAACCTGGAGATCAGAGGCATCAATCTGACCCTTGTCGCTTACCGCTTGTATCGTAGCCAAGGCCTAAGAAGTATGTGCTCATTTTTCGACTATGTGTAGATAAATCAAGGTCATGGTAGAAGGAATACAAGGTATTTAGAAAGAGAGTTGCCTCTATTAAATTTTAATATAGTTTGCATGAAAAGATTCAGTTTGCTGGAAGGTCATAGACAATAATGTAGGTTGAGTAAAAGACATTTCTTGGACTGGAGATACCAGTTGAGACGCGTCGTGTATTTTAAAAAATTAAGACACTACAAGTCCAAAGAATCACTTTGTTATGACATTATTTGTAAGTAACCAAAGAAACGATATTTAATGTTATTTTTTTTTTTTATGCGAAACCATGCGTCGAGTGAAAGTAAAATAGGAATTTAAATTTGCTTACAAGTAAAAGGAAATTTTAAAAATAATTTTTATTCTGAGAAAAAGCAGTGACGTACCATATATTTCTTTAAAAATAATTAGTTCAAATCCCAATTGTATGCCACTAGAAAAAAAAATGTTGTGCATCATTAGAAAATGCTTCTAAATGTATAGTGGCTGTAGATACCAAAATTCATTAAAATGTTTAGAGTGGTGTGACAGATATTATAAAAAAGATATGTATCTTAAAGGATAAAACATTTAGGACAAAGGTTTGTTTGAACTTTTCTTCTTCAAATCACCTATAGGATTCACACCTTTAAGGTCGATTTATACATATCCGGGCCGTGTCCGTTCCGTGTTATGTCAGTGCCGGACACAAAAAAAACATTGTTATCTTATATGAAGATATTTATACCGAGACGTATCCCAGACTGGGCTCGTCAGTGCCTGGACACAAATTATTTCCAAACGATATTTTTGGTTTTGGCACTGACAGGGCACGGATCGGACACGGACTATTTCTCAGTATTTTCTGAATTCGCCTTTGGTTCCTATATTTTTCCATACAGGGTAAACACTTTAACTTCTTTGCTTTTACCTCTTTTGTTGTTGCCCTTTCTTTTCAGCCAGTGTTGAAGCCAATACGGCAAAATTGTTCTCTCATACCCGCCGGAACACTGCTGTGACTTGGATATTTATAAATATCACATCAAAATACCCGGACCCGGAACTGACACTGAACGGACACGGCCCGGAAATGTATAAACCGACCTCTAAGGATCATCATTCTATTCTGAAGCAACCCTTATAATAGGTTTGTTCCAGCAGAATGTTGGAAACATGTTAGCAACAATAGTAAAACGCAGAAATTGTTACAAACATTAGTAAGAAATGTTGGCAACAGTTTTCTGCTGGAACGAAAAATAAACAAGGCGCACTGCATATACGTCAATACAAGAAAAGTTATGTTAAAAATTGTCAGTAATGTTTGAAGAAAGTTTGCAAACTTTTCAAACAGTTTCCAACATCTTAAACTACTGCTGGAACAACAAACAATTGTATAATGTTACAAAAAGACACTGCTGGAACGACAAATTTGACGTGCGCAGAATCCAAACGGTTGCAAACATTTCTGACAGCCTGCTGGAAGAAACCTAACATACTATTTTAGTTAATTGTCTCAAACATAAACTTGACAAAATTATAACTTGGAATAATCATATATTATTTCACAAGACCTATAAAATAACTATCCAACATATTTTGAGCATGATTTTGCTGGAAAATAGTTAAAAGTATAATATAAAAAAACTTGACCTTTAAAGCCTAAAACACGAGACCACAAAGCGGTCGAGGGTTTTTTAAAAATTGTTGTCCATGAAACCATTTGCCAAGCCAATCATGCAAAAAATATTAGAATAGTTTAATCGATTTGATATTGTATGTCGAGTGGTATACAGCTAAATTATTTCCTAAAAACTTGCATTAAAGTTAAAAACAAAGAATTTATTGATAACAATATTTGACATTTTCTAACAATTCTCAGAATCAGTATGGATGACAGAAATTTATTCGCGGTTAAACGGCACTAGTGACTTAATTACTTATCTAAACACATTTTTTTCAAAAATGGTGGTCTGTGGTTGGTTTATTTCATATTGAGGAAAAGAATTAGTGAAATTCTGGACGCTGATAACAAAATACACGGAAAGCAGCGAGGCATTGTGGATTTCTTATTGAGCAACAAACCGAAAAGATTGCTTTCGACCAGAACACTACAAAAGTCATATCAAACTATGATACCTATTCAAGCCTATATATCTCACTAATAATAATTTCACAGACAGACTTCGATGGTGAGGTTAACGAATTACGTCATACTGCCGTATTTATGTCCAGGTGGCCATATCGGGGCCTCTGAAGTTGATGGCATGGAGTCTCTCATGAAAGCGTTCGAAATTGAGTCTTTGAGTCTGTCCTTGAACGTTTTGTATTCCATGTCCGCATATTGTTGGCCGAAGTCGAAGTCGGCAACTTCGACAACAAATCTACAAAAAAGTATTGATTTTTATTTTCAAATACGGAATATCGGAAAAAGTATCGTCAGTGCATGCTCCCAACATACGAAGAAGCAATGGAAAACTATAAAGTTTCATTTCATAGTGGCTTTGGCAGGTACCAGATACCATAGGTCAATGAATTGAAAGTTAACTTACGTCATTTTGTAAAAGCTGACGTTTTATATATGTTACCTGGGGACCTATTAGAAGATATTTTCTCAGTCGCCAGACAGTTTTGACAGTTCCCACCCCTTGCCAGACAAACATTTTGGGGTGGCCTAATGGTTGAAGAAGTCCATTTATGTTATTTAACAAGATATGAGGCTTTCCAAATAAGCATGTCCCAAAAAATATTTACAGAGTGTCCCACAAAAGTTTTTGCTGTGAGGTTAGTTAAAAAAAATATTTATTGTCAAAGTCAAAGTCAAATATTTCTTTATTGTTAGAAGAAAAAAATGCTCGTTAACAAAGATTATTAAAATTTTTAAAATTTACACTACAGGACTAATAAGTAGAATAATTTAAGATTAAATACATTTAACGTAAGCTTAGTTTTTTTTCTATTTACAAATTAAATTTGTTTAAAAATAGTTCCTTAGTCTAAAGCTAATGGAAAAACTGGTACTATTCGTACTATTGTAAAATTTAGAACAGAACACTGACAAGAATACAAAACATAGTCAATTTAATAAAAAAAACATAAAAGCGCCAAAGTGAATTACGGCAATTAAAACAATCAGAAGGTGTCAGTGTGGAACTCCTGCAGGTTTAGTAGACTTATCAACCAATAAGCTTTTTACTTTATTTTTAAATAATCTTAATGAAACAATAGTTTTCAATGACTGAGGGAGGTAATTATATATCTTCTAACTTTCATAAGGTATGAAATTTTTCGTAAGTGTAGATTTTGGAATAGGGAGTGTGACACTCTGTAAACCTAAAAATATTTTTAGGACACCCTGACAACTCCTATATAAGACTTTTGTCATTTCTTGGTAAATAACAATAATATTGGACTTCCTTAGACTATTAGGCCACCCTAAAATGTTTGTCTGACAAAGGGTAGGACTGTCAAAACTGTCTGGCGACTGAGTAACATCTTCTAATAGGTACTCAAGTCTCGTATATAAAATTCAGCTTTTACAAAATGACGAAAGTTAAGTTTTAATTCAATAACCTTTAATACTTTGTATAGATGGGTCCATATTTAATTCATTCTGAAAGCGATGCCGCCAAGTACACAAAAAATGATAAAGTAAACAAACCTTTTCGAATGCACATAGCCTAAGACAGAGCCTGATTACATATTTTTAGATAAATAATAAAAATACATTGCTGAAACACATATCACCTACTTACAAAAACATTCTCTTATTTCGCCTCTGTACTACTTTAAAACCGGTGGCACGTGGCGTGGTACTAGAAACTCGTCGGGTTGAATATTTTTGTTGCAATAAATCATTGTTCACAAAAGGGTTTCTTTACTTTATAATTTTTTGTGAACTTGGCGGCATCGCTTTCAGAATGAATTAAATTTGGATCTATCTTTACCTGCCAAAGCCACTATGAGGCAAACTTCAGTATACACTGACAAACTTTCAGCAATTACAAAATAACGAAGATCTGCCGCTCACGGGCTCTTGGACTATTAGAATTTTCCTATTGGTAAAATGGTGAATAGGAAAAGTGATTTAAACAGTTTTAGAGATAAACTATAAACTATCTAACACTAAACCTTACCTAGACCTGTTTTGTATATAATATGCTACGCCAAACACTATAGTAACAATTGCAACCAAACCAAATGAAACTGGCACCACTATTACTGATAACTGAGCTTGTTTTTTGACTAAAAAAATACAAAATATAAACAGGATGTTACCAAATGTTAAAAAAATAGAAGCTGATTCTACTGTAAAAATATAAAAAACAGGTATGTAATAATGGGTCTGCAAATTCCTTGTTTTTAAGATACAGGGTGTTAAACTTCCCAAGCAGCAAGCTGACGTCTTATTGACGTCTCTTTTAGTCATTTGTGGTCACATTTGATCAGCAAAGACGTCATAAGATGACGACAAAATGACGTTAAATTGACTTCCCTAAGTTACAGACAAAAGACGTCCCGTTAATGACGTCATAATGGCATCTTTAAGATGACGAAAAATTGACGCATATACTTTTTTTTTTAATCTAAAATGATACGATATTTTATTTGAAAATTGAAATAGGAAAAAACTCCTACCGCTATACTTCGCTTACAATTTCCTTGCACTGTGGCGGTACGCATCTCTGGCAGGGCTGCCGGGGATCAGTCAGCGCAATTTACCCACTGATATTCAAAATCCCCTAAATTTCCGCGGCTTGGGAAGCAAAATCCCCATTTTTTCTTTTTAATAATAAACCGATTTTGAAAATAAAATGCGTTCTTCATGCACATGAAATCCCCAAAAATAAGGTTTTTAACGAAAAAATCCCCACACTTCTTGCATTTATTAGATATTTACGTCATTACTTCAAAACTAATTAAAGTGTAAGCTACAACATAGGTTATTTGTTCGACGACAACGGCTACAGAAAAGTAGATACAAAAGACGCGTCTTTCCAGGACTTGGGAATCCAGTGTGATCTCGATGGGATTTGCCAGACGCTAGAACCTGCGCTGAAACAAAAGCTACATTTCATGGGCGAAAAAACCGGTTTGTACGCAAGCCAGTTGAGGGTAAACGCACCCGTACCCAAACAAACTATTCGCATTATAAGAAAGAATGTTGTTGACGCGTCCTGGATTTCTGTTCGAAGTACGGTAGCTAATGAGCGTGACGGTCAGACCGCGGACGAAGGGTACGGGGTGCCGGTGTTTGTATTTTGCCACGGCTTTTAAGTGCGCATGTTCGTCCACCCACTGCGCGCGGTCGTAAAAACCGAAAATGCTTCTTGCCACTGCGGATCTAAATGTAGGTTATCTATGTGGAATCCCAGTCCCAGGCCAGGCAGGGTTATCGATACCAAAAACACGCTGAACGCTGCTGGGTCGATAATATAGAATCCCAATTTTCTTGTTTAATTTGTTTAATGCATGAACATGAGATGGTGCCACTAATAAGCAATTTTGACAAAACAAATAGTTAGGTAATTTGTTTAATGCATTAACATGAGATAGCGCCACGCGCCTCTAATAAATAATAGATTGGGAATAATTTGATTAAATAGAAATTAGAATTTAATTAGAATTTCAAGAATATAGATTGGAAAGTTTGCAGTTTTGATAGTATAGTGATAAAATCTTAAATCCCCTTCAATTCCCCAAATGAAAATTATTTTCACCAGAAGAAATCCCCAGAAAATACCCAAAAATACCCAAACTAAAAAAATACCCTGATTTTGGGAAAATCCCCTTATCTGGCAACCCTGATCTCTGGGGATAATGTCCAACCTAGAGATGCAGATTTTTACACTATCCGAAGATATTTCTTTCAAAGCTAATTGAGATCAGCAACCGCAGACCGGTCTCGAACTATTTTGTTCTTATCGGTATGGTGTAGGCGATAAAAAGCGAAGATGTTGAATAAATGTAGTAGTTTATTGTCCATTGCGCCATCTATCGGTAGAGTTTTCTCCTATTTCAATTTTGTAAAATAAGTCTTATTTTTCTGTCATTTGATATTTCGGTTGGATTTTGACACAAATTATATAATGTCACAAAATTTTTCTGGCGGGTGTTCTAAACAGGACGTCATTAGATTTTCATGAGCTAGTATGACGAAAAATGACGTCGAAAAGACGTCACTTCAACGACGTCAAAAACACGTCATTAAAATGACGTCATAATTTTGGTCTGATGACGTCCTATGACCAAAATGACTTAAAAATGACGTCAGCTTGCTGCTTGGGTTGTAAAAAATATGTTT
Source organism: Listronotus bonariensis (assembly GCA_014170235.1). Lineage (NCBI taxonomy): Eukaryota > Metazoa > Arthropoda > Insecta > Coleoptera > Curculionidae > Listronotus > Listronotus bonariensis. The sequence goes on along the minus strand of JACEGR010006054.1, from coordinate 20,120 downwards.
TTTTTTAAATCTTAAATACCCTTTAACCAATTTTGTTCCAATTTGGCAATAGTATTTATAACATTAAAGCTGAATTTATAGATTGACGTTTCTGTTTCCGATCTGCCATTTGACGTTTCGGTTTTTGATATGGTATATGGAAACGGCAAATAAAAAATATAAATTAACAAATGGAAAGTTGTTGTTTCATCTTCTAACTGAAAACGTCAAACGGAAACAGAAACGTCAATCTATAAATACAGCTTAAAGGGTTATAAATCACCAACCTAATTATATTTATAAATTCCAGTGGCGGCTCGAGCGGCAATTAAAGGAATATTTCTTACAAAAAAAATGGTACGCTGCTGCTCACGATGTGTGTGTAAAATGTTTGATGTTTTTTTTTAGATTAAACATTTAAAAATTTAGCTTTAATGTCCCAACTTTTGTTGGTATTTAGTGTATTCCTTTTACCTTGTAGAACCGTTCTGAACCGTTCTCTAAACTGTCAATAGTGTCAAGAACGGTTCTATAACATGAAAAATGTCAAAAAATTGTAAAAGGAACACTCATGGTGTCGTTCCAAGCGGTTCTGGAGCATAAAAGGAATACACCAATTTTTGTTTAGGTTTAAGAGAAAAAAAAAATAAAATCCACTTAATTGCACATTTTTAGACCATAAAACAGGCCATTATTTTAATTTTAATAAATTCAAAATTTTAGACATAGAAAACAATTTGTATAAAAGGTCCATTTCTGAAATGATTTATATTAACATTAACAACACCGTTAATTGTAGATCGGATACTCAAAACCTTAGCGCTCAATACAACCATCTGATATATATTTATAAGCACGAAATATCCAAGTAGTTATAAACTGGAAAATCTATATTTGGATTATTAATTGGAAAAAATCCCAATTATATTCTTATTAGCTTTTGCTTGTTTTTGAATGAAAATAAAAATTGAAAGAATTAGTTAATAAAAAACAGTACATGTGTTATCATTTAAACTGATATAGTACCATCGATGCATACCACGCACATACCTACATCTATAACATAAACAAATAAAGTTCAGATAAAATTGCTTTTAATTTTAATATTTAGTTTAGTGCCCGCTGTGATTTTCATCGAGAACGATATATTTATATGTTTATAATTTTGCTTATTGTTCGTAAAAATTCATCACAGTTTGTGTTTCTACATTTTAATCATTGTGTGCGTATTATTTAAGTTTGTTGTGTTGTGATGCGTATACGGGAAACCCCATTAAAGTATTACAAATACAATATAAAATATATAAAGAAATATAACAATTATTAAGACAAAGATAACCAAAAATTAAAATTGAAAGTTCAAAATTTCTGTACAAAATACATTTTAAATGAATTAAAATAATAACAATTTTACATTAAAACTGGGCAAATATATTACTCCTAAACCTAATTAGTGAGCTCCCAAAAGGGTCAAGAGATGGATGTTCATTTAAGTAATTTTAACGATCTGGTTATAGGGCCAAACTTCGCATAATTTGTGGAATGAAATTTAATTTCAAAAATGTCGTTTTTCTCAACAATCGTTCAGGAATTTTTATGCAGATCTGCTCCAATAATTCAGGACAATCAATAGCTCCACTCAATAATTTATGTATAAAAGAGAGATCATTGACTATTCTTCTTTCCGTTAAGGTGTTTAAAGACACTTCATTATGATCATTTGCAAATCGAAATCGACAATATCTTAAAATTTATTCTGTACTCTTTCGATGTTATCTATATGCACATTGTAATATGGGGACCATACTATAGAAGCGTACTCCAGTTGAGATCTCACAAGTGAGCAATAGAGAGTTTTCAAGGAAGACAAAGACAAGTCCCGGGCCAGTCTGAAAACAAAACCCAGCATCCCCAATGCTTTGGAAACGGCCAAAGAATAATGATCACGAAATGTAATCTTGTCATCCAGAATGACCCCAAGATCCTTGACGCTAGATAAACGTGATAGGTCTCTGCCCCCTATATGATATTGAGTATTGATCTCGCTGTTCGATTTCTGAAAAACTAATAGAGTTACATTTACTGGAGTTCAGTAGAGGACAGTTTAACTCAGCCCACTGTACTGGGTTATCGAGGCCATTCTGCAGTAGGACCCCGTCATCTATACAACATGGTATTTAGAGAGAATGACACAAACTACTTTTTGATACAAAAATAGGTATGTTGAATGTTTTATTTTGACATTCTTCTAGTGTGCTTTTAAAATGTATGTTGGTTTTGTTACCTAATATTAAAAAGGCTATAATAAGGAAAAAAAAAAGAAAAAGTGGAAAAAGAGGAGGTTATTTATGGGTTGCTGGGCTGCATATCACTCTGTAAAAATTGTTTATTTTATTTTTTATTTATTTACTAACTTTTCTATTATATCAAATTCTACTGTAATTGTATAAGATTGTTATCTGCAGTTTTGTAACGTTGCTCTTTTACAGCCTTGATAAAGACCACAATAAAGGTCGAAACGTCGGCAACATTTTTGAAGAAAAGTAGTTTTTTTTTCCACGTCCAAAACCTGCGAACTTCTCATTTCATAAAAGAAGCATTGCGGAAACTTTTTTTTTTAAATTAGATTTTACAACTTTTTATTAACAATTATGTAACCATAAATACTTATTTTAATAAGGCTTATATCCTGTCTAACAATTTTTACTAAAATAAGTGTTTTAAAAATGTTCCAATTTTTTTTGAAGTTTAACACCTTGTATCTTGAGAACGAAAAAATTGCAGCCCCAGGTTTATATGAACTTTTCTTTTTATATTCTGATGTAGAATCTGCCCTTAAATTTTCTTTTTTAACAACAATCTGTAACACCCAGTATACTCAATATTACAGTTGACGGTATACAAAAATAAGTTTTTGCTAATACAAAAATATGTATAAGGGGATTATTGCAGAGGCAATCAGTAGTAGTACAGTCCTAATAACTTACCCTTATAAACAGTTACAGTAACAGGAGTAACTGTCTTGCTAACATCATTTTCAATATTAATTAATACCATGTACTCTATTGCTATTCGTAAAATACCTCTTGATGGGAAAATCACAACGATCTAAGTCGTGGTAGGGGAAACAAGATTCGTTACCAGAAGAGCTGTATACACCTAAAGAAAGCAACCCATTAAAATAAATATGACGTAATAACAACAAAAAATTTCTCTTCTGTGTCTTTGTTGAACCAATTTTTTATAAAATATACATGATAGTACAATTTTTTATTGACATAAAACAAGATATCATTCACAAAAGATTGGTCAATCCAAAAACTAATATCTCCTGATCTGATAACCTACCTGGTTTAAAATCAATACAGTATTTAATCTTATCTGAACCTTGACACTTCACATTTAAACTCAAAATATCTCCATGTTGTAGCCAGTTATTTCCTGATATGGTGACGTTAGAAATTGGGGCTAAAAATTTCAACGTTAACATTTACCGCAAAAAACCTAATTTTAAAATACACCAACACCAAACTTACCCTTAGTAGTTACAGTCTTAGAAAAGTACCCATAAGTTTTTGAACTATCAGTTGTCACAAAGGTACTATTGCAAACGTAAGGAAAAGAACCATTGTATGGAACCAACGTTCCATTTTGCCATACTTTGATATTTGATTGGGTATGGTTAGAACTGATATTTTTGACAGATACCGTAGAATCAGTCGTAATAGGATTTGGCACTTCTCGCTTTGATTTGGCATTTTGATTTTGTAGCATTCCCATGAGGTTTCGTGGTTGTACTTGGTACCTGGAAACAATACAGTACTGTTGGTACTTGTACCCTTTTTCAAAGCGTCATTTGGTCATCAGCCGGATAAGCATAAAAGAACTTTACATCCTCTCTAATAAAAGACATTCAGCAATCCGGATGAACTTCGATAATCCGGAAAACTTCGATAATCCGGACGAGCTTCGATAATCCGGACGAACTTCGATAATTCGGGCGAACCTTGATAATCCAGACGAACGGTAATCCGGAACCGAAGTAGTCGTTAATATTTGGGGCGACAGGGTGCACAATAATGTCTTAAAAAAACATATAACTTTAAGTTAAGTAAAGGGAATATGGTTAATTTTATGATGTAGAAATTACTTTCGGATTCAACTTCAACGTCGAATAACTTTTGAAGGAGTGAATTTAATAAAAAAATGTTAGGACCTCTTTGGAACGCATTAAATTTCCTTTACAAATATGTATTGAATTCATTTAAATACTGATATTTGTAGTAGTAACAAAATATGGAAGTTAAAAAACAAATATGAAAAAAAAATAGTTTAATGTTTAAAGCTTAATAAAAGGCTTCAAATGGCTTATTTGACGACAACTTACGAAAAAGCTTCTTTTCTTCGTTCAAATCGGAGTTGCCGCAGGTTTCAAGAAAATTACCCTAAATTTTATACACCAAATCAATCCTTCTATCTTTTAATGCAGCAAATTTATCAATTATATCTCCATAAAATGGTTGAGTTTTTATCAGTTCCTGTAGAAGCTCCTTTTGAATTGAAATATTGGCCAAAGATGAAAGTCTATCTTGGGATATAGTGTTTCTTAAGAAAGTTTTTAAACGCTTAAGACAAGAAAAACTCCGTTCCACTAACCAGAATTAATAATCAAAATCCCGAGCACTAAAAAATACACCGCGAAAAAGTGCTCTTCACCTATAATGGATAATGTTTATTTTATAGTCTCTAAAACAGTCAGTGTGTAAAGGTGCTAGCTAAGGCTAGCGATTTACCAAGCAATACACCTGATCCTCCCACCCGCGATTCTGGCCGCCGGCAAGTATAGCGTTGTCATGGCAACGGAGCGTCAAAGCGTAAACAAAACCCCGCATGAGGTGTATACTTCGGTCCGTTTTATATTTGCAATAAACTTGCTGATCGCGGATTGTGATATCGCGTTGCCGAGAGCGGAGGAAAGCGACTCGCGCCAGCGACTAATTTATCTGCTAGATTTTCCATGGCGAATTTTACAAATAAGGAATAGAAATGAGAAAAATGAATTCAATAATAGTAATATGTTTTGTTACTTATTTTTGGTGAAGTGGCACTTCACTTACTACACCTGAATAGCCGCCACTGCTGATAAGTCAATCTTTTTTTTAATTCCTTAATAAAGTAAATTAAAAAATTGTAAGCCAGATAAAACGACCGATTTCGGCCAAAATATAATGGTTATTATATTCTTTTGTTTTTTTTGCGACCAATTGTGTTTGCACAACCAATAGGTCTGCATTTTTATTCTCCAGTATAAAACCGGCTGACTAGTGACCAATACTCGAAATAGACACTGAAAAAAAAATTATAGAAATGTACTCATAAATGATAAATCTTACAGTTATAGCAGGTTTCAGAAGTTGTCGTAGTACCCTTAGTTGTAGTAGTAGCCTTCGTAGTGCTAGTCGGCTTGGTACTAGTCGTAGAAGGCGCTACAGTTGTAGTTGGCGGCAAGGGTGTGAAATCAGCAACTACCAACGTCTCTATAATATGAGTTTCATCCGGTTTGGTAAAGTTATGTTCAAACTCAAGATCGGTGGTTATTCCGTAATACACGCAATCTACAAACCAATACGATAATACTGATGGAGCTTTGGCAATGAAATTCTGGTCCGATTTTTTCAGCTCTATGGTGCTTCTTACAGGAGAACTTGTTGATACGAACGAATCACGTTCTTCGTTCGATTGATTGAGCATTAATTTTCCATTGAGAGAATCTGGAAAAAAGGATATGACGTGGTATAATTAGTAATGTAAAGGGTAATATTATCGAGGTGATATTACCAGTTTTTATGGTAATATTACTTAATATAACCGGTAACATTGGAAATTTTGTTTTTATCCGCTCAATAACCTAACCAAATCAACAGCGACAATTTAACTGAAGCTGAATTTTTAATTGCAACGGAGTTTATCTATAAAACTGCAAGGCATCATCCAAAGTATTCTTCTGCAAGTAGATCTTATTATGGAAGCACTTGCACAGAACAAAATTGGAGGTGGTATTATTTTTGCTAAGGAATTCATCATTTCCAACGAAAAATCTAGACCAGGATGGTGAGCAGGAAATTGCTTCAGTTCTAAAATAAGTAGATTGGCTGTAGACATTTTAAATTTGCCATCTTCAACAGCCGCAACCGAAAGAACCTTTAGTAGACTAAAAACCAGATATAAAGATGCCACAAGCGTCATACAAATAAAGACGGCAATCAACTATCGCTGTCCAAACGCGTCGTTTACATCGTGTGCGAGCAAGAAAAAGGAGAATAATTGAAAGTGAGACAGAAGTGATGACGCCGTGGCATCATCTCTACTGGCGAGAACTTTACTTATGGATTTATTAATCGGCAAGGAAGAAACAGACTTACCGTGGAAAAGGCCGAAAACCTAACCTATGTTGCCCCTAATTATACACACCCCGCCCAAAATAATCGCATATGCTTGATTTTCTCCATAAGCTTAAATACAAAATGCTTTAACTTAAATGGCTACATCTCTTTTAATAATTAGGTTATAAGGTTAATTAAAAAAAAGAAAATGTTAAAGAATTAAAGAAAGGTGAAGCTTAAACTTTGGCGTAACCCAAGGTTAGTTTATATTTATAAGGTTGCGACGCATCCTCAACTTTTAGGCGGTTCGAGGTCGGGGACGCAAGGGAAGGGCACTCCACGGAGAAAAGTTGGCAAGACTGGGTAAAATCAAAGCTGATGATCAATCCAGTGGCGTCTAGAATTTGCGCATTTCATTTGCATTGTTTTGGAAGTGATATTTGTTGAAAGATGTAATTACAAATGTTTTTTATTTAAAGTAAAAGAATTTCCAAGTTAATAAACTTAATCAGACGCGCTTCGACAATTTCTGATGGATATATTTTTGTTTTTATGATCGGCCCACTGTATACGGGGCTCATATTTGAGTGGAGGTATTTAACCGGGTACAAGATATCCTGCGGTATATTAATCTGCCGCCGCTGGCAAGTAAATCCCGAAATCCCCTCTTGGACTCCCCTACCATAATGTTAACAATACATCCTACACGGTGATTAAAAGTTTTGGCAAAAAATAAATAATTTTTAATCGCCCTGTGTGAATGTGCTGTTGAAAGAGCAGTAATCTTATTTGCGAATAAATTATACCCTTACTTATTTCTGATGTTTTACCATCACAAATTTGATTACTCTCCTTTAACAGCACATCATACAGAAGAATTAAGAACGATTGATTTTTTTTTATCTTTTTTAATCACCCCTTAAGATGAATTCGATATACAGGGTGTTCATTTGAAAACTTTCCACTCAAGTTATCTTCGAAACGAGACAGATTTGAGAAAATCGCCGAAACACGTCAAGATATTTATTGAGGGGGAACGTTTTTACAAAAATTGGACGGCGCCCCCTTTAACCCCTTTAACCACCAGGGCCACCACCCCAAAATTCTTAAATGAGAAGGCGGGTCGAGTGATACATCATTTTAAAGCTCCTGACGAGTACTTTATAACCCTAGAATATGAAGTCAATATCTTCACCTATTACAAAATGGCGGTACTTTTAAAAATTACCTAAATACCTGATTTGGATGGTCATATTTCCGAAACTAATAAAGTTAGATGTACTTAATGTGGTATTTTCTTAAAGCTCATTTAAAGATCTTTTTAATGGTAAAATAATATACAGGGTTCTTAAATAAAAAATATGTACTTTTCTTCTACCCTGTATATTACTACCAGTATCACCATTAAAAAGACCTTTAAAAGAGCTTTAAGAAAACACCACATTAGGTACATCTAACTTTATTAGTTTCGGAAATATGGCCATCCAAATCAGGTATTTAGGTAATTTTTAAAGTACCGCCATTTTGTAATAGGTGAAGATATTGACTTCATATTCTAGGGTTATAAAGTACTCGTCAGGAGCTTTAAAATGATGTATCACCTGACCCGCCTTCTCATTTAAGAATTTTGGGGTGGTGGCCCTGGTGGTTAAGGGGTTAAAGGGGCGCCGTCCAATTTTTTGTAAAAACGTTCCCCCTCAATAAATATCTTGACGTGTTTCGGCGATTTTCTCAAATCTGTCTCTGTTTCGAAGATAACTTGAGTGGAGAAAGTTTCAAATGAACGCCCCAGTATCACGGCCACAATTTTTGGTGCGGTGTGTACATTTTTATTACTAAATGAAGAAAAATGAGGAAGGAAATAGAAAAAGAAAGATTTTGGCTTAAAAGTTACAAACTTTATTAACGAAAGGGAAAGAAGAATAAAATAGCCAAGTTGAGGCACTCTAGGTTAAACCGTATGTGCCACATAAAATCTAAAACATTAAAAAATCTGTATCTTATTCAACTATAAATACGACCAAAATTTCAAAATCCTTCAACACTTCCACAAAATGAAAGACTTGTTAGTAATTTTGTGGACACCCGATATAAATTAAATTAGGTAGTAAAAACATCATGGACTCGACATGTTTGCAATTAAACAGTACTTAACACAATGAAAAGGAAAAGAGAATTATTAGCGACTATTAAAAAATGAAAAACAGGGTACCTAGGTACTTAGGTCAGGATTATAAAAAAATAATAAATACACTGTATTGCGTCAGGGTCGGTCTATATAGGGTCGCGACATTCGGCCATATTGCTTTGACGTGTTATGATACGTCTCCCATTTTTCGGCCATGTTGTTCAGTGCCGGAGATATACAGTTTATTGTATTAGTAGAACAACCGTTTAGACAACAGTTTTTAATTATTATTAAGTTTTAAATTATTTTACTTTAAATAAAAACATTTGGAATTACATCTTTCAACAAACATCAGTTCCAAAACAATGCAAAATGAAAATGCGCAAATTCTAGACGCCACTGGATTGATCATCAGCTTTGATTTTACCCAGTCTTGCCAACTTTTCTCCGTGGAGTGCCCTTCCTCGCGTCCCCGACCTCGAACCGCCTAAAAGTTGAGGATATGTCGCAACCTAATAAATATAAACTAACCTTGGTATTGCGTTTAATAAAATCAAAGGAAAATAGAAGGATGAAAAGGAATCTGCAGAATAACAATATCTTTAATTTAAGGCTTAAATCTTTGTGCATACTACTAAAAATTTCTTAAAAACACATATGCATAAGGGTAAACCACATCCTTTAGAAATAATGAAAACCTAAAGTTTTTGTATACTTACTTTCTTTGATTTCTTTAATAAGAGTACATTTTTATAATAATTTAGATGGGAAAAAGAAGATAAGTACACATAGATAGTCCTAAAAAACTTAAAATACATAAAAACAAGACTGATATGTATTTCTTACCAACACCCAAAATGCGCAATAAACAAAAACATAGTACACCGGCACTCAAATACATATTTAATTATAACCACTTGTTTACAAGGTTTATACTAAATCACTATAAAAATAAAAGTAGGCATACACACAATTAAAATTTATGTGCATGAAAATGTTACCAATTACTGCAGTTCTGAATTTCAAATAATTTTATTAACTGATTGTGTTGAACTTATTGGTAATAATTTTTCTTTTGTTAATATGTTTGATAGAGTTTTTAAAAAACCTTCCTATAAAAACAAGGAGCTAATGCTTTGTTTGTGAGATATAGAGGTCGCTAAGCTGGTCCTTCAGCCCTACAACCCTACAACCCCAACTCCCCAGTGCCCGTCTTTCTCCTAATTAAACAATATATTACCATATCCGTATGTCACCTTTAATAGCTGTTATCTTGAAAACCCTTTGATTGACAATGTTGACAGTATTAAAAACAGTATATTTATAAGAAAAGCTTTTTTTTTAATTATTTAAACCTGTCATCAAAAACCTATACTTCGGGCACTTAAATCGAGAAAAACATCTGAAATAAAATGTATTTCATTGGTTCAGAAAGTCAATAACCCTAGTTACCATAATAAAAAATGTATTTTATTGGTTTAAAAGTCAGTAACCAAAGTTACTTACTAGGTATCTTTCTTAATATAAAGTGCCCAAAATATAGGTCATGTTATTTTTGGGTTCACGAGGACATGAGGATAAAGTGACAATAAATCAGTGACACTCTTACCTCCAAGTGCTAACATATATTTATTTACGTTTTACAAAACTTTACCAAACTAATTTGGATAAAAAGAATAACATATTTTTAAATATCCACCCAATCTACAGTGCATTTCTAAAGTCAGAACCCACCTTCTAACTTTTTGAATTGTCCGGCTTCATGAAAATTTGAGGACTTTATAAAGACAACATAAACCAAATTGTAGACAAGAAATGACATATACAGTGTGTCCAAGATAGGGATGCTAAGCATGGGAATCTCAGTACCTGTTGGAGCTTAGGTTAAAATAGAAAAAGTTGTGTTTTTTAATGCTTATTTACATGCCGTTTAGAAACTTTAAAAATTTCATGGCCTGCTGAGATATTTGGCAAAACGGAAATTTGACTATATCGATTTTATTTTTTTCTGACTTTATTTGAAGAGATAAGAATAAATAATAAAACTTTTTCATTGGCACTGTTTAGAGTCTACATGATGGTATTTTTAGATTTTATATACGACGTTTCGTTTTCAAGAAACCATCATCAACTACATCAACTTTATTTTTTTATATGGCTCGAAAAAAGTACACCCGGTATCTGATCCCATTTTTTATTACAAATTTAACGATGTATCATGCCATATTTTTAATTTTAGTTCTCAGGAAAATGCATTTTTTCTATTTTTTTAAGATATTTTTAAGTAGGCCTTGCAAACAAATGCTTTGACGTTATTACCTGTTACCGAGTCTGTAACATAATTTAATTTCATGATAAAATAGTAATTATCGGTATTACCCTGTTTGGCAAGTTGTTGTTTTTAGAGCAATTGTTCTTATTGTTACTGTTGTCTATATTATTGTTTATTGGTGAATAGCTAATATCTATTGTAATATTATGGTCGAATATGCCGTATGGCCATTATAGCCATGAAGAAAAGTTTGACATGCTAACGTGCTACATTTTGTGCCGCAAAAATAAATGAAGGTATCATTTCTGCAGTTAATGAATTATGGTTAATAAATGGACCTAGTATTTTAGTTCCTAAAATTCCACACCACATATTAAACCCAAAGTGTTCTTGATGTTCGATATTTTCTTAACGCGCGGATTTTCTTGAGCCTAGTAATGCGTATTGCGACGGTTGAAGATACCATTATTAGTGACCATATGTTCGTCGGACCAAATTTTACTTGAAGAAAAATTTAATTTTTTTTACACATACGTGTATACCACTCGCAAAAATATTGGCGCCGCGCCGTTCGAAATCTCCCGGTTTAAGTCCCTGGCAAATCTTGAATTTATAGGGGTGAAACCTATTTTTTATCCAAAAGAAATTAAGCTGGTAATTTGGCTACTCCTACATTTTGTTTAATTTGCCAAGTTGATATCCCAGGGTTCTCAACAACTGCTTGTAAAACATTATTTTGGGTTTCTTCTGAAGATTCACTTTTTCGAGATTAAACTAGATTTTTAAATTTTGAGCCAGCTGTAGGAAAATGGAATGACATGGCTGTTTTCTTTCTGCATATGTATAAAGTATTTACAGTATTTTTGTAGTACAAAATGTAGCACATTAGCATGTCAAACTTTTCTTCATGGCTATAATGGCCACCCGGCATATTCGACGATAATAGCACAAAAGATATTAACCATTCACCAATAAACAATAATAAAGACAACAGTAACAATAAGAACAACTGCTCTAAAAACAACAACTTGACAAACAGGGTAATAACGACAATTACTATTTTATCATGATATTAAATTATGTTACAGACACGGTAACAAGTATTAACGTCAAAGCATTTCTTTGCAAGGCCTACTTAAAAATACCTTTAAAAAAATAGAACAAATATAATTTTTCTTTTAACTAAAATTAAAAATATGGCATGTGATACATCGTTAAATTTGTAATAAAAATGGGATCAGATACAGGGTGTACTTTTTTCGAGCCATATAAAAAAATAAAGTTGATGGTTTCTTGAAAACAAAACGTCGGATATAAAATCTAAAAATACCATCATGTAGTAACTAAAAAGTGCCAATGAAAACTGTTAATAGTTTTTTCATATCTCTTCAAATCAAGTAAAAAAAAAATCGATATAGTCAAATTTACGTTTTTGTCAAATATCTCAGCAGGCCATGAACATTTTTCAAGTTTCTAAACGGCATGTAAATAGGCATTAAAAAACACAACTTTCCTAGTTTAATTTAAGCTGTATCTCCAACAGGTACCTGAGATTCCCATGCTTAGGATCCTTATCTTTGACAAACTGTGTAAATAGCAAACTGAAAGTTGGACGCTAGAGCTAGACATAATTTGAATTTGTGTTTTTATCACTAACTTTTGATAAATACATATTCTATCACAAACATGAATATTGGGAAACCAAGTTCCTATATAACATAATACCAATGAGAAACCAAGTCCTTATGTTTTCTTATCATAACTTTAAAACTGCTGCAGATCTTTTCATGAAATTTGGTATAAACCTAATGAAGCACCATGAGGATTTTTTAACATAGAGCATTTTTAAACATTTCAAGCAGTGGCCTTCCTATGAATACTGAAATTATCACCGTACTTTTTTTCGTACTATGCACCATTTTGGCATAAAAACTAAAAATAGGGCACCAGCCTACTAGATTAAAATAATGTTGCTATACCAAAAACGCATCAAATTTTTTTTTTTTACGGGAAAACGGTCCATTCGACAAAAATAGTTCAAGAGGTCAAATTTGTTTTAAAATAAATGGGACTTTTAAAGATAATTGATTTAAAAAAGCAATGGTGTATTAAATTTTTTTTTGAATCCCAGTATTTATCCCGTACGGACGCCACTGGTGGAAATAATTAAAAACTTCAACACCAGAAAAAGCCTATTGGTGCTTAGTAGTGGTGTGCATATTCGAAAGATTTCGATATTCAAATATTCATATTCGGAAGATTTTAATATTTGAAAGATCTTTCGAAACATCTTTCAAAACATTTCATATTTCAATGCAAAAGATCTTTCCAAACATTTTATATTTCATTGCCAATAAGCTTTTATTCTGTCGAAATACCGATTGAAAGATTGTTGCTATTTGCAGCAACGAATTAAGTCACGTCTTATTCCGAGTGTTTTCGAGTTTTGGCGCTATGTAACCATAAATATTACAGCTGATATTATTTATTTGGTTGATTACTAAGGGTTTGGGGTATGTTTTTCGGGTTGTCTATATTAAACGCCTAGATATAAATATCATTCATCATTCATTCGGTATCTTTCGTATTTGTGTTCGGTGTTTACGAATATAGATTTATGACTGATCGTTCATGAAATATTTCACGACGAAATACGAATATTTGAAAGAAATATTCGAAACATTTCAAATATCTATTTTTCTATCATGATCGAATATCAATACTCAATACTCAATTTATTCATGTTATCACAGAAATTGCTTACATACGCCATCATGATATAAAAATATATTCACCTAAATACTAACTATCATCTAGAACAATACCTAACAAACAATTAAAATTCATGTTGAATAAATTCTTCATGAGAATAAAATGTACAATTTAATAAAATGTCCTTAATCCCATTTTTTAAAATCTCTCTCTGGCAACAGTCTTAAGTTGTCAGGCAGTCTATTAAAGAATTTAATTGCCCAATACCCTAGTCCGCTTTGACACCTTTTCAATCTCCAGTAGGCAGGCACAATATTGTGCTTATGTCTGGTGTTATGGCCGTGTACATCTTCGTGTACTGGGAAAGAGCCCATATTCCGTTTAATATAAAGAAGGTTTTCCAGAACGAACTGGCATGGAAATGTCAATATCTTTAAAGACTTAAACGCTTCCCTACAGTCGTCCTGAAAGCCCAGCCCCGCCAGAACCCGCACTGCCTTCCTCTGCAGCCCAAACACTCGGTAGGCCTCAGCAGAGTGACCCCATGCCAAGACAGCATAGGAGAGGTGGGTATGAAATATTTATCATTCAGAAGATAATTTGAAAGGTTCCAACACTAGTGCTTAGTAGGTTAATCTTAAATTTTATGAAAATATCCTAAAGAGTTTTTAGGTTATGATAAGAAAACAATATTTTTCTTAAAACTTTAACACCCTGTAGCTTAAAAGTTATGAGGTTTAGGACATATGTTTATAGGAAACTTTTATTTCTAAAATAAGCCAAGGATTTATACCCTGTATTTTTAGCCATCAATTAAATTACACCCTGTATATGAGAATATCTTATATTTTTACCTACCTGTAATTACAAAAAATATGCCAATGGAATCAATATATTTACAATAGAATCCTATAAACTCCCATGCACACACTTGCACCCTGATAACATAGGTTCCAGGAGCATCTTGAGAATTATTGTAACTTATTAACCATGTATCTCTACTTGGTGCAGAATTAATCTAAAAAAATAAATATACCCATTATTTATCTAAAAAATATCAAGTAACGCCATTTTACACAACAAAACCACTGAAAAATGTTTGGTAATTGTTTACTTATAGAACACCACGACGGGGATTTCTTGAGGCCCGGATTACAAATCTGAAAGAATTTTTAGTTAGTTATAATTTTTTCTTAAGATATTTATAATCAAACTTAAATAGGAAACCAACCCAAGTTTACTATATTCCCACTTCTTTTTGCACACAATTCTTCATTTTAAGTTAAAGTGGTACACAATATTTGATTTTCACCTTTTAAAACCTCATTTTTTTACGTGCTTTACACTTTTTTTTAATTTAATTGCGTAGCTTTACATTCAATCGTTTTAAATTATGGTGAATGCGCCGGAGCAGTTTATGCATGGCTTGCTGCGTTTTTAAAGGGACCTTTTCAATTTATTTGCTTAAAGGTGTAAAATACATAAAAAAATGTGTACGTGAAAATCAAATATATTGTGTACCACTTTAACTTAAAATCAAGAATGGTATGCAAAAGAAGAGGAACATAGTAGAAATGAGGTTAGTTTAAATACCAACTTTGATGATGGATATCTCGGAAATGAAACATATTTATAAACACTTTGATAAGTGTCTACAAAGTTGCGGTTCCAATGTTGACAAAATTTGGGATACAGGGGTTTTTGGGGCGCTTTTCACGAATTTGATTTTTTTTTCGGAAACGTTTTGATCTCGCGATATTCGTCAAATTTAATCCATCCTCATTTATACTATATTTCCCCCTCTATTTTTATGAATAAAAAAGGGCCTCACCCCTTTTACCACAATCTTTTGTATAAAATATTTTATACTAGTCACAGAGAGAAATATAAAAGGTATGACCCCAGTAATATAACGAAAGTAAATACAATAAATGACTCCTTGTGATTTCCTTATAAGTCAACTTTCCAGACTTGGACAAACCACGAGCGGCTAAAAGCCTAAATACTAACGTACCGTGGGTGTCTTAAGCGAGGTAAGAGGGAGTTTGTTGATCACGGGACTTAAATACTTGAAGATTTGGGGGAAGGAAAGACCTCCGCGGGCAGCAGGTTCCACAATCTAGAAACTCTAGGATAAAAGAACGAACAAAGTGAGAAGTTCGGGCCCGTCCAGCTGGACCGAATGGGATGCATACGCGCGGAACCACGAGTTTCTCTGTTGGGAACCGTGAGTGGAGGAACTATACTGGACAATTCTTCAGAGCAGAAGCCATGGAAGTACCTATAAAAAGCGATAAATCCCCCACAGCCCGACGATGGGCAAGAGAGGGAAGCCTTTCTGTAAGTGAAGGATCATTAATGAGACGAATAGCTCTTCTTTGAATAGAATCAAGAATGCTTAGGGTTGTGGGGGACGCCATGCCCCAGATATGGAGAACAATATCTCCAAGGGAGGTCGGATCGGGGACACATATAAAGTGTACAAATTAGCGGAAAAATACCTTTAGCCTCGAAAGAGAAATCCAAGCTTTTTTGAAGCTGCCGTGGCTATAGATGCCAATGTGTTTATGCCAGTTATTACTTTCAAATGTGACGCCCACGAGATTGAAGGTGTTCTGCCTGTAGAACTTGGCCGCTCATAAGTAGAGGATGAGTATTTGATGACTCTTTCGCGACAAGGAACATGACTGTGTTTTTGATGCATGGAATAGCATTATCCGCCCAAACATACTTAAATTTACCGTCCGCTAGAGTTTTACCATCGTCATTGTGCACCAGATGTTGTACAGTTTAAAGTAGCCCCTTTAACAATGGGGCTATCGCAATCAAGTTCCAATCGAAAGGCAATACCTACAAAACGATTGTATGTAATTATTGGACTTTTAAAGTTTTACAAAATATGTATAATACTTACCGTAATTACAAAATATCAATACAAATATTAAAACATAACTATTATTAAAAAAGCATTTTGTGGGTAGAAACTTTTTTCCAACAAAAACATCAAACATCTGTCTGTCAACTTGACGTTTAAATATAGTAGTTGCTAACTGTATTACAATGGGACCTTTAAACCGATAAAGAAAAATACTGATTGACTTGTATGCACGAACCTAACAATTTTATTACGTATGTTCGTATCGTGCTTGTATGTAAAAAATAATAATTAAAGGTCACTATACAGCTTGTCCAGAAATTCTAACAAGAAACGTTAAGGAAGTGATTCTTCAACAAAAAAAAAAAAATAAAAAAACTTTATATGAACATAAATATATCCTAAAAGGCCTACTTTTGGAACTACAAGGTGCAAAAATTTAAGAAAAATAATCGTTTTTTCTTTATAATACATTTTAGTAGTTTAAATAGTTTTAAGAAATTTGGAAGATTACAATAATTGCTATCTATCATCTTTTTTATTTATTCTTAAACGCAAAATAAATTTCCTAAGAGAAAGATATTGGTCAATGTAGTGTTCATTTTTGTATATAATATATATATTTATTTTAAAAAGAAAAATAATTAACACCCTGAAACTCCAAAAGTATGACGTTTGGGATATACCTTTATATAAAGTTGTATTTATGGGATAACCACCTTTTAAAGTTTGTGGGTAGAGTTTTTGGACGCTCTGTATAAGGTGCTTCAAAAGAAGGTGAAATATTCAGGTAGGCAAATCCTGATTGTAAGAAAAACTTTTTTGTTTTTTCAAAGAAATACATGCATCACCTCCTAAAATTTTCTACCTTACTTTTGAAAACCCTGTATAGAATGAATCATATTAAAATAAAACAATAAATTGTTTTTCTACGTAGTAGAAATAAAATATATATTTTATAAAATTTACAGCAATAAACTACACTAAGTCAGAATTTGAGAGATATCGAGGTAAAATATATAAATAAGTTTTTCTTTAGAACTAAATTAAACTAGTCTTAATAATATAAAATTGTAAAATGTTAAAAATTTAAACTAAATAAGTCTTGCATAACAGTTGCAAAATTAGTAACCAAAGTAAAAAAATCTAAACAAGAATAGGAATATGTCTGATGAAAGAAAAAATAAATTCTAAAAATAGTTAATATAAAAACAAAATTAGAAATATGCATCCGTTGTAAACACATTATCATGGGCATCTCCTGTAACTCCAACCTTCTGATATTCCCCAACTTTTTTCTCAAAGAAGTTAGTTTTTCCTTCGGTTGAGATAATGTTCATAAAATCAAATGGATTCGTTACATTATAGATTTTCTCACAACCGAGTTCAAGAAGCAGCCTGTCAGCCACAAATTCAATGTACTGACACATAAGGTTGCAGTTCATACCAATCAAGCTCACGGGCAATGCATCTGATAAAAATTCTTGTTCAATTGCAACAGCATCTTTTATAATGGAGGTGACACGTTCTTTTGAAGGCTTCTGGACAAGATAAGAGAAAAGTAAACAAGCAAAATCACAATGTAATCCTTCATCCCTTGAAATGAGTTCGTTTGAGAAGGTTAAGCCAGGCATAAGACCTCTTTTTTTAACCAGAAGATAGCTGCAAAACTTCCTGAGAAGAAGATGCCTTCTACTGCAGCAAAAGCTACAATTCTCTCTCCAAATGTTGAGGTTTTGGAACTTATCCATTTTAAAGCCCAATCAGCTTTTTTCTTACACAAGGCATTGTTTCTACGGCATTAAATAGGAAGTCTTTTTGTTTGGGGTCACTGATGTACGTCTCAATAAGCATACTATACATTTCAGAATGGATATTTTCAATGGCGATTTGGAAACCATAGAAACATCTTGCTTCAGTAACTTGAACTTCCTGACTGAACCTTTCAACAAGATTTTCATTTACAATACCATCGGACGCAGCAAAGAATGCAAGAACATGTGAAATAAAGTGCTTTTCATTGTCTGTAAGTTTGCTCCAATGGTTCAAGTCATCTGACAAGTCTACTTCTTCTGTGGTCCAAAATGAAGCTTCGGCTTTCTTGTACTTCTCCCAGATATCAGGGTACTCAATGGGGAACACGACAAACCTTCTGGGGTTCTCTCTTAAGAGTGGCTCTAGTTCTGGGTCGAACTCTTTGTAATCTTCGCCATCTTGAATGGGGGCCTCCAATTTCTTGTTTGTGTCAACCTGGATAATATTTGACTTGCTGGGAGATAAAACCATGCGGTCTATTTTTGTTGGTAGGCGGTTGACTTCTACATTCTCATTTTCTTTACCGTAGGAAGGCATTTTGGCTGAAAAACGAAGATAAAATAGACTTAAATCAGTCGGCTCAAAATTTGGAAAAATGACCAAAAATAGGCTTGGCAAGAAAAGAACACAACAAGATGACTGCTTTAATAACCTGACAATGTTTCACTAAATAAAAATGGACTGTGTTTCCTTGTGGTTTTTAAAGGAAATTTAGTAAACGTGAGGTTTAAAATTCATTTTTAAAAATAGAATTGCTCATCAAATACATCGTGATTTTTATGGTTTTTTACATAAATTGAATAAAAACTATTAGTTTTAAGGAAAGGTCAATATTGGGGCTCACCTTTGATAAAATATTTGGACTAAAAACTGTTAAAATAATAAATGTAAAACACAAATTGATTGCACAATGCTTACATCGACGCCGTGTAAACAATTCTGCCGCCAAAATATGGCGTTTTACTTTTATGCTTACATCTGGATGTTTATTCGTTTGGATAAACTAATCCTCCCGATATGGTTTATCTTACTTTGACTTATATTATTTTGTATATGTTTTCTCTTCTATTCATTTTTCATAGAATAGGTACCTGCATAAAACGATCAATGGAAAATTATTATTGTATTTGGCGGGAATAAGTTTTCTTGGTTAGGTTTAAATAAATCATCCCACTCGGGGCATTTTCTTTCCATTTTTTGAAAAAGTAACGAATTAGATATAAATTTAGTTAAATCAATAACATTATAAAATTATTTTGACGTTTTTATCACTTTTTCCAACAAAAAGGTATTTTTGAAATTCGACAACGGTAGCTTTCTAGTATTTAAGATATGGATGTTATAGGGCGCAAATATTATAATTTTCCAATTTTTTAAAATTTGTAGTTATTAAATGGAAATTTCAATTAAACAGTTAAACAATGAAACCAATCCTCTATGTTCTCCATCCATTTTGTAATAATTAAGCAACTATTTTAGATTCGACAAGGCGTTTTTCTTAATTAAGATACAGATATTATTAGGCGTTATTTTTTACAAAGTGACATCTATACTTAAGAGGTAAAAGTAACAATAATCCAATATAAAAGACGTCTGTACATTTCTATCGTGGCGCTATCTCTTGACGTGTAGTAAAACTAAATTATACGAGGTACGCTCAAAAATAAAATACCAGGTTTGATCCAGAAGTTTTATTCTAATTAAAGCTTATACAATCTTTTATAGTTTACTATCTTCAATATTCGCTATGAGTGTGACTGCAGCGCCAAACAAAATATGAATTACCTCGGGCCGTTCAGAATATATTTTTATTCGTATGTCAGTAATAGCAAAAAACAGAAATTTAAATAAATATCTATTATATGTAAATAATAGAAAACGTTTAAAATTTGCACTTACTTTTTCTGTTGGTATTTTTACAATTTATAACACACAACTCTGGTGTTGTTTGTTTTA
>JACEGR010006053.1:0-65456 GCA_014170235.1 Listronotus bonariensis | reverse complement strand
ATAAATATACAAGCATAACCAACTTAGAACAGTATACCGGGTGTCAACGAATCTATTATAAACAAGTCATAACTTCTAGACCAGTGTTTTTAACCCCTAGGTGGTCGCGAAGCTTTTCTATGGGGGTCGCAAGAGGTTAAAAGAACTACCTGATGTAAAAAGTCAATTTAGTCTTCAAAGACAAATTTATTAGGAAAATGTTAATAAAAAGAAATAGACTCGTAAACACTTGCATACCAACGAATTAACAAAAAAAATAGAGCTTAAGTAGTACTGGAGTACCAATTCCGAAATCTAAAGTTTGAACATAAGTTTAACAGATAATAAGACGTTTATAAAATACAACAAAAAAACTAAGGTTAAAACCACAAAACTCAAAATAATTCGACATTATAGTACCGGCCTAAGAAAATGTGTTATACATACTTTATTATGTATGTTCATATCCAAATCCCAATTATGAAGATGCATAAAAATGTATGGATTGAATATTTTATCTAAAATTATAGTTCAAAAATACCTAACACTGTACAGTTTAAGGCTAATCAATATTTTTAAATATTTGTAGCATAATAACGTGTAACATATCTTCGTCGGGGGGTCTTAAAAATGTTTATTACTAGGGGGTCATGTTATGAGAATGGCTGTTCTAAAGCAGGGTCTCCAAACTACGGCCCGAGGGCCACATCCGGCCCGCGGACAAATTTTGTCCGGCCCGCGGAGAGCTAGCATACTTGAAAACTCCTTTTAGAGAACAAATATTTTTATAGCAAATTAAATTTAGTTTACTGAAGTACCTACTCTAATTTTATGTTGAATAATTATTAATATGACATCTACATTGATATGGTCACGGGCTAACTTATAACAAACATAATGACATATGAAATACTAATAATATTTATGTAATTGAGATTTTCCACTGACAATAGTTTGTAGTTGTCGACTAATTTTAGTTGCACCAAATATTAAAAGAGATTTAAGATGCTCATCAGTTAATTTAGATCTGTAAACATTTTTTGTGTACTTCATTTTGGAGAAAGTTTTCTCACACAAATAAAGTAGTACCAAAAAACAGAGCACCACGAGCAAATTTATGCAATTATCAAATTGTGTCCGTGGAAGACTCTTATAAAATTCCAACAAAGATGAGTTTTGATATTTGTTCTTAATTATATCACTGCACTGTAGATTAATCATTTCCATTTGAAGTTCCGGGGATAGGGTTTCAATGTCAGTATCAAAAGGATTCTGAAAAATCTTAATTTGATTCGCAATGGCATCAAAGTCCGAGAAACGAGTATCAAAATTTATCTTCAAAGCACTCAAAGTTTCGATTGCAAAATTGATAGGAAACTCAGTCTTAGTAGTGTGGCTGAATATTTCACATATGAAATTCCTTGATATTTTGGCCATTTGTTTTCTTAATCAAAAATATTGTTTCTATGTATTAAGTATGTACATATTTATGCCTTTATCACAATAATATTTATTTTGTTACAGTAATACCCCGCTAAAATTAGAAATATAATTTTTAAACGGCCACGGCTTTTAGGGTATATACTCGCCATTTGGCGACAGCGGTCTGTATTTGGCGTGTCTGGGCTCGTACTCTACGACTAATCTAGAAATAACAGATAATGACAGGAATTAATAATATGTCGTGTTGCCGTTTTTGCGGACTTTAGTCCAATTTGCAGCCTTTTTAAACGTTGCGTACTTTTTTGGACTTTTTTTTCATCAGTGGACTATTTCACTTCTTACCACCGGCAACAATGATAATATGGTTTTGGCCCTCGGAACTTACTGGAGTAATCAGTATGGCCCTAAGGCTGAAAAGTTTGGAGACCCCTGTTCTAGAGTATTAGACACACCTATCAAAGTAAGACTTGATATTTTGTATGTATATGCCATAGAAGCAAAAGAGTTTTTGCATATTTTTTAATTTAGGTTACTTCCGGTTAAACCGAAAATGGCTTTAATTTCAAATTTATTAATAGTATATTTTAACATTTAGACAATTTTTTAACAATAAAATTGTAAATAAATCTTACACATTTTTAAAAGTTGGCCATAAGCGCGTTCTGTAGACTGTGTGTCCGGGCCGCTTCTTGTAAGTAAAATATCCAAAAAGGCTATTTTGTTATTTTCTTTAATTTCCATTGTAAATTGGACAATTAAATGTATACTGTTTATGTGGTTTAAGAATTCTTGAAGTTTTTAGGATCCGTGGTTCCAACTAAGAAAGGTATCATCGACATGCCGGGACCATACCTTTGGTTTATAGGTGGCAGTACTTGGGGCTTGCTGTTTAAACTTTTTCATAAAAAAATTTCTACTACTGGGCTTAGTGGGCTTCCCATTGCTACTCCTTCAGTTTGTTCATAAATCTTCTGGCCCAATGTAAAGTATGTGGTCATCAGGAATTGTTTAAAAAGATTAGATATGTCCTTTGGAAATATACTAATATGACTATTTGCGTCGTTTAGAGGTACCTTTGTAAAGAGCGGAAACTTACCAATATGTCTCCATCTTTAAGTTTTAGGCCTTTGATTTTAGCAATGAAATGACTTGAATTTTTAACATACGTCTTAGTTTGCCCAATGTATGGCTGCAAGAGCGATGTTAAAGGCTTGGCTATTTCTTTTATTCATAGTTTTCATACAGTTCACTTAAATTTTGCAATCGTATTTTTTCAACTTCACCCGAGTCTTAGAATAAAAATAAGTTGCGTTTAATCGTGGCCACCTAGATGCAATATTTAAATAGGCTCTAAAAACCAATTAGGCTTTTAAACTTTTTAAAATCTCACAATTTAGGAATATCTTAGAAATCCAAAAGTAATAAAATATATAGGGATGTTTAATTTATTAATTTATATTTAAAGTCATTTTCTTGAAACTTAAAAAGTAATATGAGAAGTATTTTTTTTTATGTTATTCACTCATACCAACTTCCATTATAATATGTTGTTTATGGCTTGTTCAATAAATTTATTGAAACCTTGATATTTTTGGTATTGTATCAGTATTTTTTTTGTAAAACAAATATCTTATATAAATACCTTAAGTCACAAGTGATACTTAAACCCAAACACCCTTAACATAAAACCATTTTTTTTTATTACGCTTCAGAAATAAAGGATAAAATTAAACCCTGGAAAATAACTTTCCGAAATTTCCTAACTCATCTAAAAGTTAAAAATATTCGGAAGCTAACTGAATAAAATTCCTTTAGGAACAGCAAATTAAATTAAGGCAAATTGGAGAATCTTTAAACAAGCTAATTTACAAGGGTGCCAAACCAATAATAGATGTCCATATTTATTAAGCGGTAAGGAGCTGTTTTGAAATTAAAACAATACAGGAAAACTTATAAAAGTATCTCCCTCTTCCTATATTTGTTAAACAGAACAACATGTCAAGGTCGGAAAAAAAATTGTTTTACAGGCCCTTCGAATTTCTACCGGCGTTGCTATCAAACGGCTAGACGAGGCAGGTAGTAGTGATTTTGTGTGTGAAATTTCTTCCACATTTGAAATATAAGTAACCAGATTATAGAAACACCACCTTTCTAATGGTAAGTTATTCAAAAAAGTTAAAAACAGATGATTTCCCAAGAACTGTTAAACATCTTTGCTTAACATAGAATGGCCTTGGTCAACTGAAGAATCTTGGTTCCTGGGTTTGGACCGCGTCAAATTAAAATCGGTTTACCGACGTTTCGTCATCGATTGCACGAGGCATCTTTAGGGATCTTTACTTTGTGAGAATGGAACACCGAATGAACTCTAGATCCCAAGGCAAGGCAATTAAGGGAAAGACGACGGCATATGGGACATACTGTGTATAGAAAACCCACCGACACCAATAGATATTTAAGTGCCAGTTCACATCACCACCCTTTACAAAAACAATCAGTTATTAATTTATAAGTTCGTAGAGCACTGTCTTTTTGTGACAAAGAATCTTTATTGTCAGAAACTAAAAAAACTGACTAAGAAATATTGAGAGGCAATGGACTAACGATATAAGAAGTTCTATTCGTCGATTTAATTCCTGTCTATTCCTAAGACAAGCACCAAGGATGATAGTATTAAACCTCTTAACAGTGCGGTTTTACTATATAAACAGGGAATCACAGACAAAATTGCTAAAATACTTCGTTCGTCCAACATACAAACAATCTTTAACACACTAAAGTGTGAGTGGCGGCAGAGGCAAAGAGGCAAGAGGTGTCGTACGAACGTTTTTTACCTTCGGGGATCAAGGAAAGATTCACGCTAAATTGACGGCATCTTTCTTCTGGATCTAAGCGCTGTCAGCGAAGATTCCTATAAGCTGATGGTATCCTGTTTGGTGGTGAACACAAGGTATCTCTCAAATGGCGGAAAATAGATGGGCGTGCCATGGGAACTGTCAGTAGTGAAAGTGAAGGTTATACGTAACACCAGTAGCAGATCTTGGTTTGACAGCCGACAATTTATGCATTGCATCGATTGTTGAATTATTTGTTTTCTTTTTGGAATTTCTGGGAGCTACAAGCTCGATTATCCAGATTTTCCTCCGACGAAGCCCTGGAAAGCATAGTCCGGAAGGGGAGAGTGGTGGATTGGACCTGAAGGGACCAAAACCAAGAAAAAAATAGAGAAAGAGAGAGAACACACATAAAATTTTTGGTCAATGCTGAGATAAAATTCTTCTACCAACCGAGGAAGTTTACAAAATTTCCTGTTCGTGTGATGAACAGTGTATATTGGAGAAACTAAACGGTCCACTTCGACTAGAATTAAGGAACATGACCGATGTTTTATTATTATTTTTTATTAAAATGGGCAACAACTGGTATTTGGTTTTTAAATTATTTTAAATTCGCCTGTATTACGACGAATCTGAATTAGGAAAAATCTGGAATACGTCAAATTTAAAACCCAGAGATTACGGGACAAACGATTTTAAATGGTTTTATTGGGGCCCTAGTTAATTTTTTACCCTTAGTTTGGTTACCTAGCTACGTTATTGCCATTAAAATCGCACTATAAAAACAATTTTAAGGGTAAATACTATAGTCCAAAAAATAATTCAATATCTATACTTTAATTACTATAAATTGATAATGAATACCTAGTAAGTAACTCCGGTTACTGTAGTTTTAAGCCAATAAAATACATTTTTTATTGTAGTAACTAGGGTTACTGACTTTTGCAACCAATAAAATACGTTTTTTTTTCAGGTTTTTTCTCAGTTTATAATGAACAAAAGCAAGCCGCAAATTGAGACGCTACTGACACGTGCGACGCGAGAAACTATGTCACTGTCACAAAAATCAACGTCTTTTCAAGTAAACGCGTCGGTACTCAATTTGCGCTGTATAATTTAATTTCACATGTTACAAAAGTATAGAAGGAACAGTTTAAAAATGTAAATTCGGTGCTCTTTGATAAGAAAAAATCACAAAAAGGTTGATGCAAATAAATCGGCATGCTTGTCTTCGCGGCCGCCTTTGCTATATTTCTTTTATGATATGCCGGTTGATGCAGCTGGTCATTGCACTATGGGATAGAAATTAATTTTTTGGTCAAAATTCTGAAACTTACCAATCTAATTTAAAATGAGGTGCTTTTAACTGGAAAAATATTGAAAAAAAAATATTATAAATTAATACAAATGCTTTTGGAAACCTAAAAACTTATTATATGTTATTATAAATTTACACCCCTTAACATTATTATTTTTTATTGTAAAAATAAACTAAAATATCAGCTTGTTTGGTTAATTCGGTAGTATTCTAATCAGTAATCCGATGATTATTATCTCATATGATATACAGGGTACGACAATAGGTATGATTTTTTTAATGGAATACCCTGAATATTATATTACCACCATAAAAATATTTTAAAATGCTTTAAAAAATATTACTTTTGATGTGTCTATCTCCATTAGTTTCAGAAATATGACCACCCAAATCTGAAAAATAATTTTAAATTATTCTTAGAAGCGTAATAGAGATACATCTTCCCAACTTTATTTTTTAACGTATAAAATAAATAAAAATCACTGTTTTGTTGGGGAGATTTTGTAGAATCCATATCTTTCATCAGAATGCTTTTATCTTTTAGGATATACAGTGTAAGACAAAACATATTAATTTTTAAAATGGAAAACCTTGTAAATTATAAAAAATCTTGATTCTGTCCTTACACTCAGAAGTAGCAAAAGTAGGAAGGCGATTGTAAGTACAAAAACTGATAAAGAAAAAGGTAAAAAAATCTTTGACAAAAGTAGCGAGACTTCGCGAGACTGCATCGGAAACACAACAATAGCTCTTATTATTTAAACTCTTTTACTTTTTTAGTAAACAAGGCTAGTAATAAACTAAGTAGATTAAATGTTGTATATTTATGTTTACTTAAAATACATTTTCAAGTTTTTTATTACCCCAATAAAAGTCGTCATATCCTTTTATAATTTTGCGTACATGTAGTTTAAAGTATCTACTTTGAAATACACAGCATGAGCCATTAAAATTCCAAAGTTGCTTTTTTGGCCAAAATAATGGATTTCTATCCCATAGTGTATCGGCGCGTCGCTGTAAAGGATAGCGGCGCCTTTGTATAAAATAGTCCGATTTCAGGCGGCCTTTTTTATGTTTTTTGTATTATTTTCAAAGGGTACCAAATTTGCGCTTTTAAAATGTTCTTACTATAACTCCGGTTACTGTAGTTTTAAATCAATAAAATATTTTTTTATTGTAGTAACTAGGGTTACTGACTTTTGCAATCAATAAAATACATTTTTTTTCGGGCTTTTTCTCAGTTTATAATGAACAAAAGCAAGCCGCAAATTGAGACGCGAATTACACGTGCGACGCGAGAAATTATGTTACTGTCACAAAAATCAACGTATTTTCAAGTAAAAGTGTCTCTACTCAATTTGCGCTGTATAATTTAATTTCACATGTTACAAAAGTACGTGCTGTGCTGCGTCTTGTCGCACGCGTTATACGTGTCTCAATTTGCGCCTTGCCTAATCATTACCTAAAAATATGCATAAATGATAATCGACTTGTGTAATTTTTCAGAATATTTATCGACGACATGAAAAAAAATAAATCGCGGAATTGAAAATAACCAACAACATATTTAAAGCTATTTAAACATATCCGGAATTGATTAAAATATATGTATATCCAGTTTATCCTAAACTCGAAATTCTTTTATTTATTTTGAGCCTGTACAAATATGGGTTACTTGTTTATTTTTGATTTAAGTATACGCGATTTTAATGTATTTTAACCAGTTTTATATGTTTGGTGTAAGTAAAGAACGAATATGTTATTTGTTTATCTTTCTTTAATTTAAAATTGTTATTTTTTAATCTCCCTAGTCTACCAGTATCTTAAAAATGTTATGTTCGGTGACTCTTATTTAAAAAATTATG
Organism: Listronotus bonariensis; assembly: GCA_014170235.1. NCBI lineage: Eukaryota > Metazoa > Arthropoda > Insecta > Coleoptera > Curculionidae > Listronotus > Listronotus bonariensis. The sequence continues at coordinate 58,014 of JACEGR010006053.1, read as the reverse complement.
AATTTTAATTATTTCCAGCAGTAATCCAGATAAGTTAAAAATGGTTCCTTAAAACCGTGAACTTTTATGTAAAATAAGTTGAAGAATAAGAGTTTTTATTTAAAAGTTATATACAGAGTGGTTCAAAAAGTTATTTTGTTTTTAATTTGTGCAATATACGTCAAAAGGCATTCTATACAATTTAAAATATAAATAATGGTAGATTTTAATTTTTACCTGCCAAGGCCCCCTTTAGTCGAATGTTGTGACAATTAACAAACTATTTACAAAAACCAAAACCAGATTAAACCTTTCACACCCTGTATCTCCGAAATCATCCACTTTTTAAGAATAGTTGGGTTAGATCGTGATAACTTTAGCCTTAGGAACTTCTTTAGAAACACCCTGAGTACAGGGTGTTTCTAAAGAAATGTGACATATTTTGGAAAGTGATTTCTTATTTATAATAAATGAAAGTTAACTCTAAAACATGTAGTCAAAAAATAACCATAAGGTAGTTATTGCAATACAAAAATGGCGAAAAAATAGAGTTTTTATTTGTTTAAATACTATCTTTAATGTAAAACAGTTTTTATCCGGTAAACAGATGGGTGAAGGTCGCTTTCTATTTAGATGTTAGACTTATAGGTTGTGAAAAATATTTTTATGTTTTTAAGGTAAAAAATAAAGACAATTTATAGACAATCCTTAATTTTGAACAAGGAATAACTTTCATCGCTTTTGTTTAAAAACACCGTCTATAAATATATTTTTGGCCTTTCAAAATCGGCCGTATCAAAAATTAAAATCTTTTATTTATTGGAAATAAATATAAAAAAAAACAATTTTTAGACAGTAGCTTTTGATACGATACAACGGTATTCCAAGATTAACGCAATTTTATTCTATTTGCTATTTACAAAGTCGCGATCAAGCCAATTCTTTTATACATAAATTTCTGCCTATTGTAAATTTTAAAAGAGGTATAATTTTCTTGCTTTATTTATTTATGTTTTTAATTTATTAAGGGCTTGCGAAAGATCAAAAATGAGAATAAGTAAATGGTATGCAAGAAACAGAATTTTTACATATCTTTAACTTTTCAGTCACTTCTGGTTTGCCCAAAAATTGTTCCAATTTTAAACACCTTGTTTATCCCAACATTTTTGGATTCCTTATAAAATTCTAATTAGAAATGTCAAATTTCTAAGAGTTTTTAAGCCTACATGATTAAACGCAAATTAATCTAAGGACCCCAGGTAATATTAGAAGAATACATCACTAAACCTGACTTGGAAAACAAACGCAAAGCGATGCAGATTTCTCTTTCGCAGGATCTTAATTTAATATTGGATTGGGGCGCCAAAAATCTCGTCCATTTTAATGCATCCAAAACACAATCATATTTCTTGTCGCGAAAGGAGTCATCAAATACCCATCCTCTACTTATGAGCGGCCAAGTTTTTACAGAGCAAAGACACCTTCAATCTTGTGGGCGTCACATTTGAAAGTAACTTTAACTGGCATAAACACATTGTATCTATAGCCACGGTAGCTTTAAAAAAGCTTGGATTTCTCTTTTGAGCCAAAAAGTATTTCTCCCCTTCTAATTTATAAACTTTATATGTGTCCCAAATCCAACCTTTCTTGGAATATTGTTCTCATATCTGGGGCATGGCGTCCCCCACAACCCTAAACATTCTTGATTCTATTCAAAGAAGAGCTATTCGTCTTATTAATGAGTCTTCACTTACAGAAAGGCTTCCCTCTCTTGCCCATCGTCGGGCTGTGGGGGATTTATCGCTTTTTATAGGTACTTCCATGGCTTCTGATCTGAAGAATTGTCCAGTATTGTTCCTCCATTCACGGTTCCCAACAGAGAAACTCGTGGTTCTGCGAGTATGCATCCCTATACGGTTTAACTGGACAGGCCCTGAACTTCTCACTTTGTTCGTTCTTTTATCCCTAGAGTTTCTAGAATGTGGAACCTGCTGTCAGCGGAGGTCTTTCCTTCCCCCAAATCTTTAAGTATTTAAGTCCCGTGTCAACAAACTCCCACTTACCTCGCTTAAGACACCCACGGTACGTTAGTATTTAGGCTTTTAGCCTTCGTGGTTTGTCCAAAGATAAAAAAACCATAAACATTGCAGCCTAACGATGAACCTTGACACAATTTAAAGGCTACAAATAATAAAATCTTTATGTCCTTTTATTTGCCACTCCCACATCTGTATTTAACCTAATTTCAATTACGAATGGGAACAATAAAGTTCATGTCCAGAAGAGTCTTCGCTAAAACAAAAACTATCAACTAATCTTACTTAATGGCTACTAACATTTTACCTACTTGCACGAAAGACCTTTTGTATGACCTTATCGGTAGTTAAGTTTAAATCAGGGTTGGTTATTTTTTGCTAGGCCAGTAGCGCCGCAACTAAACCCACAAAATTTTCTTTTTAAAGTTATAAGATTTTGCAAAAACATACAATATACACAGTGTTCCGAAATTTATGCATTAAATTTAAATGGCATATTCTACGTCAAAAATAAGTCCTGGTTTTCTGTATAAACATATGTCCAGAAACGCTTCCTTTTAAAAGTACAGGGTGCTAAAATTTTAAGAAAAAAAAAACAATTCTTAATAATAATTTTCAAACCGCTCTAGATATTTATTTGATACATTGCTTAACAGCAACAAAAACCTTTTTTTTTTTTAATTAAAATATTTTATAAAAGTTACCAGTGGCGTCCTAATTATATTTAAATGGAATATTTTCCAAAAAAATGATGCGCCACTGCGTTTTAAAAAAGAAAAATATTCTCATTAAATTTAAAACAAATTTATTTTTTGACATTATTCAAAACGATGCGTATTTTTCAAAGAAAAAAATAAATACTACTTTGATGCATGACGAATTGAATAATAAAAACTTTACAAAAAAATATTAAATTTTAGATGTTTAACATTTTTGGCATTATTTTCGCAAAATCGTCATGCATCAAAGTAGTTTTTATTTTTCTTTCAAAACGGTGCTTCGTTAGGGAGACAGTAAAGAAATTAAATATGTTTAAAACTTATTGGGAACTTTAAAAATAATTATAACTTTAAGAAAAAAGCAGTGACGCACCATTTTTACCTTGAAAAATAGTCTATACAAATATGGTACTGACAGCACGGTTTTTATATTATACAAAAAAAATGTCTTTTGCTGCTCTAAAGCAATGTACCAAATATTAATTTAAAATCTAAAGTAGCTTGAAACTTATAATAAAAAGTGTTTTTTTCTTAGATTCCTGTACCTCCAAATGAAAGCAGTTTGAGACATATTATATTTATACAAGGTGTCCCGTAATTATTTGGACATAGGTTAATGTAGAATACCTGACATGAAAATAAAAGCGTTTGAGCTCAAATCCACTGAACAGATTAAAAGTGAAATTTGGTGTACTCTTATTATTTAGGATGACGAATACGAATATGATTTTCATTTTGCCTTTTTCACTAGATGGCGCCACATACAATAACATTGATTGATTAAAAGGGTCATAACTTTTTGACCTCGCTGTATGCACATTTGCGAGTAGAAATAAATAAACAGCAATTAATTTCGGTCAAAAAGGTATACTTCTTTGATTTTTACAAAGTAGACCGTTTTCGAAATAAACGACTTTTTTACTAGGTTGCGCATGAACACTCTAAAATTTAATTAACAACGATAAAGTTAAAAAAGGCTATTGATTATAATAAATGTTCAAAATGTTTACCATCCACTAGGACACATTGTCTAATGCTTTTATTTAAATATTGCATGACTACAAATAATGATTCTTTATGGGCCCTGATGATATTAACTCCTTCCACAATCTTTTGCCACAATTCCTGACGGAAGCCTAATAAAAAAGTCGTTTATTTCGAAAACGGTCTAGTTTTTGGAGATCAAATAAGTATACCTTTTTTGACTAGAATTAAATGCCGTTTCATTATTTTTACTCGCAAAGGTGTATACAGGAAGGTCAAAAAGTTATGACCATTTTAATCAATCAATGGTATTGTATGTGGCGCCATCTAGTGGTAATGGCAAAATAGATATTATATTCGTGTTCGTTATTCCAAATAGTAACCCAAATTTCACTTTAATCTGTCCAGTAGGTTCCGAGATATTTCACTAAATGTTTGGTAAAAAATTATTTTAAACACCCTGTAGAAGGAAAACCAATAACATTTTGCTAAGCGATATTGAGCTTAAACGCTTTATTTTCATGTCAGGTATCCTACATTAACCTAAGTCCAATTAATTACGGGACACCCTGTATAGGAAAACAGGGCTTATTGTCAACGTAGAATGGGCCATTCAAATTTGATGCATTAATGTCGGAACACCCTGTATAATGGTATTGTGTTATTATAGTTCTATAAATGAACCTCCAAAATAAAAGGAAAGTTTGGAACACCTAGTTGAAGGCAAAGTGTCCCCTTTACCACCCAACAAAATTAAATTACATTTGGCACGTATATTATCATACACTGTTTTATCTATAAACATCAATAAAAGACCAAATTAACATTTTTTTTTATCGTCGCATTATTATTACTTTTACAAATCAAATTTTATCTTTTTTTATTAAATAATTTGCTTAGGTAAAAAAAACAAATTTATCGATTTGGGTCTGTTTACAAGTAACATACATAACAATAATCGCGAATTCTTGTTCGATTAAAAGTGACCAAGTAAATTTCTCCCGTTAAAAATAAAAAGAGCTGTCCAATAAAGCTCTTTTGAATTATTGCCTAATAAGTTAACAACAACAATAGAAATTTACATACGATCGTTTCTTAAAATGGTGTAAAATCAGAAAATGTCTTTGCGCGTTTAGTAAAGAGGCCACCGACGTCATCATTTTTTGCGCAAAATCTCTTCTTATTCCCTTATCCCGTATTTAAAATGTTATTTATTTGTTTAAATTAAATCTTTAAAATGCCTACTTCCTAGGTAACGATACGAAGCCCTCGAAACCGCGATTGAAAGAGAGTTACAGAAGATTTCGCGTAGATAATGATGACGTCGGTGGCCTCTTTACTAAACGCGCGGGCTTTAAGTGGCAAGAATGCCCGTGAAAAAGTGCTCCTTGCTTAATTTGAATTATGGAAATCGTCTACTCTCTGCAATTATTTTATGATATGTAATTGTACTTTTAATTAATTATTAATTTTTTTCTGTAATTTCTTATCTCCGTTAAAAGTAAATCACTTTTAGCATTAGTACCTAAAGATATTATTTTTAACACCAGTGTTATCAAATGACATATCAGACACTGACAGCATGCATTAAAAATCAAACTTCTCTTGAGGCTCGCAAAAAATGTGATAGAAACCTAAACCCAAAAAATATTGTCCAAAGTTGTAAGATAGTAGAGACAAGAACTTGCTTTAAAAAAACATTACTTATCTGTATCCGTATTCGTAAAACGATTGCGCAGAAGCGATACGTTAGCTTCGATTCGTCACTTGAAACTTATTGATCCGGCACACGTATCCTATCGTGATCGGTAACGCATCATGACCTTGGTTTCACAAAATTAAAAAATCAAGAGGAAATAGCCACAAACAGCAATCAATTTTTACAAAATAAGTAAAAATTTGGTTTGGACACAAAAACAAAAGAAAATTTGATTGTTTTAGTTGATCGCATAAAGTGGATACATTACGTATACATTGGGGTGTGCTTTTTAACCTTTTTTTGTTTGGTCACGTATCGTGTTTCTTTGTGTTTACGGATGAGCCCAAATGTGCAAATTTGTGATGTTGCTTTTTGTCTCTACTGTCATCTGCCTGTACTGTCTTTGTAAGTGGATAAAGTCTTTTTGTTTTGTATGCGTGATACGGATGATATAGTTTATATCCTTCTTTGCCCAAAGACCTTTTGTTTTTTTGTCTTATTTTTTTCTTGTTGTAAAATAATAAATATTTTTTAAACATAGGTCTTCTCACTAATGCGCTTATCACTAGTTTTAAACCATGCGACCAGTTTTCTCAAAGAACGGTTATAAAAATTCCAGTTGTTGGTCCATTTGTCCTCCTGTAACACCTATTCTGGGACACTAGAATTTGGATTAAAACAACACAATAAAAAAGATACAAGAATAAAATTTCTGTTAACATATTTATAATTTTTAATTAATATTGGTTTTGTTAAAACTGGATGCACTAAATATAATTTATGTAACAACTTTGACCTTAATTAGCATGGTTGTTGCAAGAAAAACCCTAATTTTCAGAGGCTCCATATTAGTCTCAATAAATCTTATGTTATTGCTAGTGTTAGACGGCTACGGACACTTTATGGGGAACTTAAACTAATTGTTATTGGAGAAGCAAGCAGTCAACACAGTAAAGCAAAGTTTACGCGCAAACTAACTTGATAATAAAACTCCACACAGGAAACTTTAATAAAATTACACGGTGACAGTAGTTGACCTCAACATAACTTTTGCTAAGAGCCGCTTTTACAATGTCCTGTTAACCCAAAGGTTAAAGCATATACAGCGTGTGTACTTAAGTTCGCACCATATGGAAAACTTTTTTGTTATTAATTTTACGAAAAAAGTAATCTTTATAAAAGTTTTGCATGATATCAAAACCTAAAATGCAATTATCATATATTATATCACAAGACCTATAAATTTCATCGATTAAACTACCTAACAATACTTTGAGTAAGATTTTGTTTGGAAAATAGTTGAATGTACAATAAATTAATAAAAACGAGACCGCGCAGAGGTCGAGGGTTTTTTTATTGTCCTTGAAAGGATTTTCCAAGCTAATCTTACAAACAAAATTTGGGTAGTTTAATCAGTGGATAAAGTCTTTTGTTTTGTATGCGTGATACGGACGATATAGTTTATATCCTTTTTTGCCCAAAGACCTTTTTGTTTCTTTGTCTTAACATCTGCACTAGTGCATCTTTCAGATTGGACAATCTTAAATTAAATGTATTGTTTACTATAACAAACCTTAGTTGTTGGTTTAAAGATATGTTATATTTAAATTAATAAAAAATTAAGAATTTTTAAAAGTTATTGCTTATATTTAGACGCCAGAAATAGTTAAATCCAATATTAAATTGTTTGTTTAACTATTTTCTTTTAACAGTTTTCCATTCCATTTTTTAAGGTTTGTGTTGATAAGCAGTTGGAATAACCCTAAACAAGTAAGTTTTGACACACTAAAAGTAAAAATTGACGTGTTTTAGATTTTTTATTAGATTAAAAATAACGGAATAATATGGAATGCCTTGTTTCAATTGGAATAAACTGTTTAAAAATTATTTATATTTTAAATATATGTTAAGTAACTATGGCATATGTCCTAATTTACCAGCGAGTACCGAAGTAGCGGTGAATAAAAATTACCATCTTAAAAAACTTTGTGTTATTGTCCAGTATCCAAAAAACGTTTACCAAAAAAAAAAACAAATACATAATATTTTGGGTTTAAAAAATATCGTGGCTGTCCGCGACGCGACGGACATATTAGATGCGACGGTGTTTCTGGGACCAACAATATAAACTAAACAATAAGTAGTGTACTGATATAATAATGTTTTAAATTGCAGGTATTTAAATAGAGGTGTTTTTAAGTAATATGAAGTTATAGAATCTATTGTTGCATGGGGACCGAGAGTAAACTTGTAAAACTTGTCACTTTAGACAAAGAATACCAATCCATAGAACCCCACAAGTAAGATTTCAGCGTATACCCTAAAAATTTTTAGTACCTACCCTGACCAACAGATGGCGAAAGTAGTACTATGTCGCTTTGCTAATACGATTACCATCAGAAATTGATAGCAGTCGCTGACGAGCAGTCGGCCCGATCAGTTAGAGTGAGGATATACGCAAAATTTAATAAAAATAAAATCCCCGATAAATGGTAGTATCCATAAGATTATTAAATTTATGATTTCAGAATAGGATATATCGATGGGTTTTTGACAAAACATCGTAAGCGACATTCGTCAGTTTTACGGGAAACGTTTTTTTTTTCATTGAGTTATTTTGAAAACAAAGTTGGTAATTTTTTTGTACATACATTAGTGCACGCCTTTATTTCAGATGAAGATATGTTCTATATCGGTTCGTCGGTTCATTTAATTATTGGTAGTTATTTGGGTACACGCCAAAAATAAATTAAAAGTACCAACAAACCAAAAAAATAAAGCAAGTAAATAGAGAACTAAAAATTGACGTTTTGGTGGCAAGTCTGCCACCGTTGTCAAGATAAATTGAATAAAAATAAAAAACTATATATTATTTAGGTTTAGAATTTTAAAATTTTTAGCTTTTTTAGGAGATTCTGAAAATTTTGACATTAAATGTTAAATATGTTTGTTTTGTAATTCAAATTAAGAAAAATCTAAAATAAAAATATTCAGATCTCGGTTTTTGTTTAAAAATAACGCGATGGGAAGAAAAAACGTTTCCCGTAAAATTGGCGAATGTCGCTTACAATGTTCTGTAAAAACGCATCGATATATCCTATTCTGAAATCATAAATTTAATAATCTTATGGATACTGGGTCCATTTATCGGGGATTTTATTTTATTAAATTTTGCGTATATCCTCACTCTAACTGATCGGGCCGACTGCTCGTCATCGACTGCTCTCATATTCTGATGGTAATCCTATTAGCAAAGCGACATCCTCTACTTTCGCCATCTGTTGGTCAGGGTAGGTACTAAAAATTTTTAGGGTACGCTGAAATCTCACTTATGGGGTTCTATGGATTAGTATTTTTGCTTTAGATCACTTGAAGAACTAATGAAAAAACCATAAATTGAAGAAATAATAAAAATAATTATTAGTAAAGGATTTGTTTAAATTAAAATTATTAATAAAGCCACTAATAACACACTTAAATTTATATAAATAAACTTTTTGTTTTTTCCAGAGACAGACTAATTTGTATAGCACATAATAAGTTTGTTCCAGCAGGCTGTCAGAAATGTTTGTAACCGTTCGGATTCTGAGCACGTCAAATTTGTCGTTCCAGCAGTGCCATGTTTCTAACATTATACAACTGTTTGTTGTTCCAGCACTAGTTTTTAAGATGTTGGAAACAGTTTGAAAAGTTTGCAAACTTTCTTCAAACATTACTGACAATTTTTAACATAACCTTTCTTGTATTGACGTATAAGCAGTATGTACGCCTTGTTTATTTTTCGTTCCAGCAAAATACTTTTGCTAAGATTTCTGACTAATGTTTGTAACAATTTCTGCGTTTTATGATTGTTTGCTAACATGTTTTCAAAATTCTGCTGGAACAAAGCTATTATCCCTAAATTGTTTAAACGACGTACCCTTAAGTAATAAACAGTGTGTTTTTAAGAAACCGTTTACGTTAGCATTGGAAATAACAGATTAAATTTATTTAATAAAATTTTATTCTTACAATTTAAAATGAGTTTATCGAAACGGTTTAACATTATCCTGCGATATATTTGTGTTTTATTTATTTTCAATTCTAATCGAATGCTGATTGTTGTTGTATCATTAAATTTTACAAAAATAGTGAAAATATTTATATTATTTTAATTTTAAACGTGTGGTTGTTTGTGTCGGTGACTTATAAAACAAAATTGTATAATTTTGGGAGTAAAATTATAATTATGATATTTTTTTGGATATTCTTTAAGATACTACAAATTAGAACTAATACAAATGTTGTAAATAATTACTATTTGCTAAAATTTAAAGCCATTATAGTTATTACCATTGTCTTCTTTGCTAATTTTATTATTTTGTTTGTTTTGTTATAATTTAGGATTTAGGTATAGTTTATTCCTGTTCTATTTAAGTACTAAAAATAAATACTTTTTTTTACAAAAAAATTGTAAATTAACATGAATTGGCTCACTTACATAGATAAACTAAATAATAATATGTAAATAACATTTCGTTAAGTTTTTTTAGGCTAACACGGGCATTGAAAGTTTAAGTTAAACTTGTGTAAATATTTTTGATGGTTGCAAAATTAAACACTAAAATAAAAAATAAAATAAAAAGTATTAAATTAAATACACCAAAAAAATATTCGACTACCTTTTTGGAAAATCATAACGGTCAAATAATATCATATAACCTAGGCGCGTTAGAAAAAACGTTTTTTAATACCGCCAGCGATATCGTCTCGGGTTTTTCATTTAGACGTACGGTACATCAATTCTACAAAAAGTTTAAAAATATGTTTTGCAAAAAGGTTTTTTAAACTTTTTTGGTAAATCCTACCATTAAAACTATATTCCAGGTCAAAAATTATACTGTTTCAAAAAAAAATACATATTTTTTGAAGATATGTTCTGTAGTTTGGCGGATTCATTTAATAGATGGTACTTCTTTGGGTACACGCTAAAATTAAGTTAAAAGTACTAAAAAACCAAAAAATTTAAACAAGTAAAAAGATAATTAAAAAATCGACGTTTCGGTAGCAAATCTGCCACCGTTGTCAAGACAAAGGGAAATAAAATGATAAAAATGAAAACTTACTATTATTCAGGCTTTAAAATTCAAATTTTTTATGTTTTTCTCGGATATTCTGAAAATTTTGACATTAAATGTCAAAACATGTTTATTTGGTTATAGTGTCATGGTGACATAGATAACTGGTTGCTGGTGTATTGATTGTTTATTTTAAAAAAGGTGAATAGTTAGTTAATTTTTAGTCTTCCTGAAGATACTTTAGTATCAGATAATGAAAGATTTAAACTGACACCTCACAACAGTAAAACACCACATTTTTACGGAGTACCAAAAATACATAAACCCAATATACCTTTACGTCCTATAGTAAGTTGTATAAACTCACCTACACATCCATTAGCAAAATTTTTACTTACCATTTTAGATCCTTTGGTAAACAACACTGATACATACATTAAAAATTCTAAACATTTCTTAGAGAAATTATCAAACATAGATATTGATCCAAATAATACACTGGTAAGTTTTGATGTTGTTAGTTTATTCACAAATGTCCCAGTGAATAAAACATTAAATATTGTTAGAAATAAATTAGAAAATGATGTCCATCTTGGCGAAAGAACAAAATTAAGCATAAACACTATTCTTGAGCTTTTAACTTTTTGTGTCAAAACAACATATTTTCAATATAACACTGATTTTTATAAACAAACCTCTGGCATGGCTATGGGTTCACCTTTATCACCTTTATTAAGTAATATTTTTATGGAAAACTTTGAATCAAATTTTGTAGAAAATTATCAATATAAACCTTTAGTTTGGTGGAGATATATAGATGACATTTTTTCTATATACCAACATGACGAACACTTTTTAAATAATTTTTAACACACATTAATACACAAGAACCAACAATTAAGTTTACATTAGAAAAAGAAAACAACTCACAACTACCATTTCTTGACATTTTAATAAAAAAGATTTAAACAATTTTGAAACAAAAATCTACAGAAAACCTACACATACAAATAGATACTTAAATTTTAACTCAAATCACCCAATAATGGGTAAAAAGGGAGTTGTAAAAAGTCTATTTGATAGAATTAAAGTCATTTGTTCTAATCGAAATATAAATATTGAAAAAGATTATTTAAAAAAATTTTAATTCAAAATAATTATCCTCTTGATTTTATAAATAATTGTTTCCTTGAATTTGAAACTCCAGTTATAAGACAAAATCAAAATAGACCTATTACAAATTTATTTTTACCATACATTCCCGGACTATCAAATAAAATTCAACGAATAGGGCATAAATTTAATATTCGCACAATCTTTAAAACACAAAACACAATCAGATCTCAATTAACAAAAACAAAACCATACAACTTAAATGAAAATACAAAAAATGTCATTTATAAAATACCTTGCGAATGCAATAAGTTTTATATAGGTGAAACTTGTAGACCATTAGCCAAACGCATAAAAGAACACAGATCATACATTAAAAACACAGAATATCATAAATCAAAAATCTGCCAACACGCATTTGATAACAATCATAGAATAAACTGGGATGCTTCGAGCATTTTAGCAAAGGAAACTTGTTCTAAAAAACGCAAAATCAAAGAAAGTGCGTATATATTATTAAATAAAGATAATTGTGTAGCATCAATTTCAGTTAATTTAAATAACACTTGTTTGCCTTTGCTTGATACTGAAGTATCTTCAGGAAGACTAAAAATTAACTAACTATTCACCTTTTTTAAAATAAACAATCAATACACCAGCAACCAGTTATCTATGTCACCATGACACTATAACCAAATAAACATGTTTTGACATTTAATGTCAAAATTTTCAGAATATCCGAGAAAAAACATAAAAAATTTGAATTTTAAAGCCTGAATAATAGTAAGTTTTCATTTTTATCATTTTATTTCCCTTTGTCTTGACAACGGTGGCAGATTTGCCACCGAAACGTCGATTTTTTAATTATCTTTTTACTTGTTTAAATTTTTTTGGTTTTTAGTACTTTTAACTTAATTTTGGCGTGTACCCAAAGAAGTACCATCTGTTACATATTTTTTTGTTTTTAATTTTTAATTTAAAATTTGAATTATTTATTTATAATTGAATTTCTACTATTCCTATAAGAAATTTAACGCTTTACAAAAAAAGGTTTTTTTACTTTTAAAGTGGGCACAAAATTAAAACCAAACCGATATATTTTTTTAAATTCTTCAATTTTTGGCCCAAAATATATTTTTAATAGTTAGATTAATTAAAAAATATATTTAACATTTTTTGTAAAGCGATTAATTTTCAATGAAAATAGTTGAATATTTATTGTAATTAGTTATTTTTAGTACACAAAACAATTATGATTCTTTAAATTCTTAAATAATAAATCTTAAATATTTTTTGATGGTTTCATTTATTAAAAAATTATAGAAGACCTTTTTGTAGAGGGTTTAGTTTTCTATCAAAAATATTTTTAGAATCTGCTGTATGAATAACGAACAGAGGTTTTTTTTTTGTGTGGGACTAAGAAATGTGCAAACTGTAACGAGGCGGATTCTCCTAGCAAAATTAAAAGCTCATTGTTGTCGATTATTTTCTGAAAAGAAGTCTAAAAACCAATTTTTTAGTGTCACAAGTCAAAATAAAAATTGTCTATTTTTGTGACCCATTGTATATGTTTAAAAATTGGGATTCTACTGTTCCAAGGAATCCACAAATTTAGCTCATTCGTTCTATAATAAACTGTTTTTGTCTGAATGTATCTACAGGGTGTTTATTTAAAAACTTACCACTCAAGTGATCTGCAAAAGAGACAGTTTTGAGAAAATCGCCGAAACACGTCCAAAACATTTATTGAGGGAAAGCGATTTTTATACAAAATATAGGACGTCGGCTCATTAACCCCTCAACCTCCAGGTCTACCACCCCAAAATTATTAAATAAGAAGATATCATCATTTTAAAGCTCTAACGAGTATAACCCTAGAATATAAACTTCATAAACCTAATATTTTATCTACTACAAATTGTCGTTACTTTAAAAAAAAACATATTTCCAAAACGAATGACTTTAGTTATGCTTTTGTGGTATTTTTAAAAATAATTTTTATGGTTATTTTAAAAATAATATACAGGGAGAATAAAAAATTTATATTTCTTTAATAAACCATCCTGTCTATTATATTACCAATAAAATATTTTTAAAAAGCGGTAAAAACTACCCTACTAGGTACATCTTACTTTATTACTTTTGGGAATATGGTCATCGCATCTTTAGGTAATTTTTAAAAAACCTGATTAGTAGTTGGTAAAAACATTGATTTATATTTTAGGATTATAAAGTACTCGTCCAGAGTTTTAAAATGATGTATTACTCAGTTCCCCTTCTTATTTGCGAATTTTAAGGGGTTAAGGGGTTGAAGAGGCATCGTCCAATTTTTGTAAATAATATCTTGACACGTTTCAGCGATTTTTTTAAAATCTGTTTTTTTTGTAAATAACTTGAGTAATTAGTTTTTAAATAAACACCCTATTATATAATATTCGTAAGACATGAATACAGTTAAGTACATCAGTAAAAATTAAATTTATAAAGTAAAACAGAATCAATAATGTATCTCAATAACAAATCTTTATTATCGCTAAATATAATTTTTATGTCCTTTATAAAAACACATGTCTCCGCCAAAAATATTTTGAAATATCTATTTTCAGACACCAATAAATAATATTGACTTGGACATTGCTTATAATTAGAAATAATTTTTAGACAAATTATGGATATTGGGACACCGATGTTTCCAAAATAACTACAAAATTTAATTTTAAATATTTACTACCCGAAAATTCTACCTCCAGTGTTTGATGTGATGCCAGTGGCTTAAATTAAATAATGTTTGAATTGGCGGTACACTATCCAAAGTTTGACATGTTCTTTTATGTTTTTACCAAAATGTTAAAAATTAAATAAATAATACATACAAAACATGCATTGAAACTGGTAAAATAGTATATTTTTTTCATATTATTAAAAATTTTAATTCCAATTTTTATTATACAGTGTGTCCGGCAAGGTGATGCCATAAATAATAGGGCTGATAGAGTCAGCCAAAATAATATTAGCTTAGTAACTTTATACTGCTTAACCAAGCAGTTTTGGTACATCGGCGAGTAATACAATAACAAAACCAGCAGTATTAGTCACGCATGTTTACATGCCGGGATTTAGTTAGATTGTCTCTTTTCCTCACATTGCCTATGTGTTGTGTTATTTAGCTCAACCTGTATATACTTTTCAAAGGTAAACGACTGTTTAGTTAGTCGGGATTATTTCACTGATCTCAATGGATTGCCAATGTTATTACTTGCGCGAAACAAAAGTTACTTTTCATGGGCGAAAAAATGTGTTTGTGCGCTTGGATACCACTTATTCCCGAGTACGGTAGCTAATAACTGCGGGCGAAGGGCACGGTGTGCCGGTATTTGTATTCTGCCATGGCTTTTAAGGGCGCATGTTCGTCCCCGATTTGTTTACTGCGCGATGTCGTAAAAATCCAAAAATGCTTCCTACCATTGCAAATCTAAATGTGGGTTTTCTATAGATTATACAGAGTAATTTAGTCGGCACTCTTTCTAACTTCTTGATTATTGGAGATACGAAGTCGGCTAGATGAGTAAAGTTGTAGTTTATACACCACACTACAATTAAAAATCGAGTTTTTAATTTATTACAAAACATGACCCTTTTTACATACAACACCATGTATATTATATCAATATTCGAAAGATCTATTTATGAGCTTTAAAAAAGTTTAGGTACATGTGATACATCAAATATTAGATCTTTTAGAAATATGTCGATCTTCAGGACTTTGATGGTAAAGTGGCATTTTTTTAAATAAAACAGCCGGTATATTACACTAAGTTAAAAAGTAAGTTTAAGAACTTTACGAAAATACCACATTAGATATGACCATCTTCTATAGTTTTGGAAATATAACCATCTAACATTGAAATGTTAAAAATAGTAGATATAATGTTCATTTTATCTTAGACACTAAACTTGGTACTTATAGCTTAGAGCTGTAAATATAATGAAAAAGTAAAATAATTTTCAGATTTGGATGGGCATATTCCAAAAACTGTAAAAGATAGGCAATATAGCTATTTATGTATCAAGGGCGTTACTAGGACTATAATGCCCTGAAGGTCAGAAATAGCCCGAGGGCTAGATTTCGACCTGATAGGCATTATAGTTCAGTAAAAGCCCGTGGTGCATACAATGCTTTATGTTTTACCCAAAAAAAGTTTTTTAATGACTAATTACATTATTTATTCGCAATATAAAAAATAAGTTGCACCTGTACCTGTATACGTAAGTAGATAATAATGACTGGTGTTAAGTTTGACTTTGATGTTTCTATCAGTTAGTCAGTTGGCATTTTTTATTTAACGATTTGCTCAAAATGGAAGAAATTCCACAAAATATAAGAGAAAAGGCCATAAAAGCGACCGAAAATCTTTTTGCCAGTTAAATCAAGGCAACAGTATGATCGGGAGTATGGCATATTTGGTATTTGGAAAGATGCGAACGCAATTCTTCAAATAACCGAAACCGTTTTAATGGCATATTTTCAGGTAAACTGGTAAGTTATTGATTTTATTTTAATACATATGTTTGTATAAACTTAATCTTTATTGTGAGAGAAATAAAATTGGATAAGCAATAAAATTTCCATATTAGCGCATTAGGGCATTATAAGCGGGCATTATCATAATGCCCGCTTATAATGCCCTAGGTGTGATAGCAGGTAATATTGCTACCATAACATATTTCGTTTCTAAGGTATTACAGATCAATAATAGATGGGTAAAACATAAAAATATTTATTTAGTAGTGATGCAATATACGGGGTGCTTTATGGATAAAAGAAGAAGAAATTAAACCCTGTCTAAGATGGTAACATTAAACGGATAAAAATAGTCCCACTCTGTATAATCCTCCCGAATTACCAAACAACCGTTTACCTACAAAAAGAAGCCTTAGTATAAGATAACATAGTTGCTCAAATAATATTGATACTGTGCTATTTGTTCTAAAGTTATAGAAAACGTATTTTTTTCTATTCTAACTTTGAAGGTTATTATTTCCCTAACGAATCGCGATAGAATATTTTTTATATGGAAAATTAACACATTTTTCACTTACTTTATTAGCCCTTTTTTAGGGCATTCCCTTTTAGGCATCCTGTGTATTTAGAAATATAATATGTGAATTGCAGTAAAGTTTTATATTGTACGATAAAAAGTAAAAAGTTAACGGGGGTGGTTACAACACTAGCTAAATTGTTCTTAAATAAAGATTGCTTAGTCTTTTAAATTAGGTAAAACTTTGATCACTTTATAAAAGTATTCCACCCGCAATTTTTTGATACACTGCCAACAAATTAAAATTATGTTGTCAAATATTTTAGTATAAATGCAATAAAAATGAAATTCTTAGATACGAGTTGAGGTAGAAATTATGTCAGAATTAAAATGACATATGTGCTAAGTAATTTCACCTGTTTTTAAAACACCCACTGTTAAAATTATAGGGTAATAAATCTAGTTTTTATGTTTAAATTACGTCAAGCAAGTTTATTTTATTTATACAGGGTGCTCCTAAACAAATGCAATATATTAAAAGGTGATTTCCCTTCAAAAATAAGAAAAAAACTCAATATTAACATATGTCCTAAACGTAGTAGTTTTTGAACTACGGGGAATAATTTTTTTAATATTGTTTTTCATAATAACTAACCCATTAATATTAAAAAAATAGGAGACACATTCTTTGCACCAAAAGACATTTTTGGTATACAAGAAAAAAAAATTGTACCTGTTTCGTCCATGAGGGTTTAAGGTAAATATTTTTAAGAAAAAAATTGTACGTCACTGGATTTTTCTTAAATATATTTTTTTAAATTCCGATTTATTTTAGAACAAATTTGATCTATTGACTTTTTTGTTTAATGTATGGTTTTTTCGTAAATCAATAAAAACTATTTTTTGGCATGGTCAGTTTGTATTCCTAATATAAAATTCTACATTAAAAATTAATTTTCGTTATTTATTCTTTAATTAGATAGGAATTTGACCATGCTGGGAAATGGGTTTTATTTATTTACGCGAAAACCGTACATCAAACAAAAAAGTCAAACGACCAAATTTGTTCTAAACTAAATGGAGATTCAAAAATAAATTCTTTATTTTAAAAAATACAGTGGCGTACCATCTCTTCTCAAAAAATATTTACCTTAAACCCCTTATGGACGACACTGTTAAAATATAATTTTTATATTGTATGCCAAAAAATGTCTTTTAGTGCAAAGGTTGCGTCTCCCAAATGTTTTAAAAATATTTGAATGGGTATAGTTTAAAAACTAAGACGTTTAGGACATAATATGAAGTTTCTATTTTTTTTTTTTTTTTTGGTAAAAATCACCTCAGATTTTCTGCATTTGTAAGAAGCACCCTGTATAATTTTTAAAAAGTTATAAACGTCTTTGTTTAAAAATCGAAAAATATTCAATAATTATATAGTATGTCCACTCTGGTTAGTTCTGGTTAGTGGGGTACATTCATACAACCGAAGGGGCACATTAGATCGTACTATGTAAAAAAACACAAATACATTTTTTTTAACATACAAAACAAATAAAAAAATTCGAAATTAAAAAAACAATTTTTATCCAAATCTGTTAATGCCTATTTTAACATCGCAATAGTTTCGTGATATGAACATAAGTAACGATTAGTGTTATTGAACGGTCTTTACGATACATGTATGGTTATCTACCAAAGACACTTAATAACATTCTTTGTTTTAGACTATTATATTTATTAAAACTAACAATCTCAAAATGTAAAAAAAAATATTGCCTATACATTATTAATTATATCAAATAAAAAACCTTTAGTTAACACAAAGATACCTTAACTTACAAAACCTAAAATTAATATGCCTATGTTATTAACAAATTATGACCTACGATCTGTGGTAATATCATCACCATGTCTGATAAATTAACTGATCCTTGACATCTAAAGACACAAAGTTTATAAAGCACCCTGTTTCTTTTCCATAAAAATAAAACCATGACTTCAGTTAAACTACTTTATATAATATTTAAAACTATAATCGTCTGTGTAACAAAAAATAGATGTTAAAAAAAATTTATAAAGGGCCAGGGATACATTTATACAGTATGAATGTGCCCCATATACTTGTATATGAATCTGCCCCATCACATGCTAATTAATGAAAAATATGAAATACAAAAACCGTCTTCATTTATATTAATATACACCTTAAATTAGTGCCTTCGTATTATTATAATTAGGATTAAATACCAATAATTAATCCAAAAAATAGTAACTGGCCATCAAATATGTTGAAAGTTACGTTATGAAATTACTTAAGTCAGGCAAAAACACATTCCGTGTTGTTCACTCAATCTTACCTAACCGAAAATTCTGAAACTTCACTAGTCTGTAAACACACATAAAAACTGTGCACACCCACTTACGTTACTATTTTACTTAGTGTCTAACTTTAGATAAACTCAATGTATGTAGGTGCCCCTTGTATGTTCACACCCCACTTTCCCCTAGTATTTGATACAGCTGAAAGAGGTATCAAGCTAATTAATTAGTATAATAACATATTGGCTAAGGACTAGGAACAAAAGCAATTTGTACTTCAAGTTGTTAAACATTAAAAAACGTTTTCAGGATATTAAAAAATAAAAAATATTCCAGATCTACAGTTTTAAGTAAACTTTTATCCATCCAAAAATGGTATGGACACTGGTAGAAATTTTTTTTCTTGTATGCCAAAAAATGTCTTTTGGTGCAAAGGGTGCGTCTTCCAATTTTTTTATATACAAATAGGTATGATAGTGTGAACACCTAGTATAAAAAGTATACATTTTGGGAATTTTAAAAATATACATTTTTGGGAATTTTAAAAAACGTATACATTTTAACTAGCTACTTAACATTGGGAATTTTGCTAAATAAAGATATACGTGAGGTGTCAAGGCTTTTAAAGTATAAATTAAACAATTTTCTAGGTTACTCTTATAATAATAAAATAAAAACATTAAACAAACTGGGTCGCGTGGAAATGCAAAACAAACACTGGAAAATTTAATATTTAAAGAAGAAGAATAAGATTAGAAAAATATTAGATAAAAAGTAGTTAGTGAAGTTCAGAAAAAGTTTAAGTTTTAGTTAAGCCCCGTACGGGCTACCCCTAGTGGGGGTATGCCCGTACTAAGTTAAGTTAGTCAAATAGTTCCTGTAGTCTTATAGTGAAAGAAAAGATGGTTTTATTGTCCACCGGTCTCATTGTCCCAAGAAGATAGTTCCATATGGTACATTTGCCCAGTGACGTAAAAATGGCCCTATGTATATTCCAAAAATATATACGTCACAATAGTTATTATAAAGAAAAACAATAATAAAGAAAAAATATATTAACACCCCGTAGGTCAAAAACCAAGACGTTTAGAACATATGTTCATATAAAGTTTTTTTCTATTTTTTGGTAAAAAATCACCTCCTAAAATTGTTTGCATTTGATTAGAAACACCCTGTATATTTTATTAATTAATAAATTAACAATATTATAGTTATAAACATGTAGCAAAATTAAAACACCATAGAATCTTTACGAACTTAAGCAACAATAAATATTTAACCTTTAAGAAAGAAATAAAAACTTCTTAAGTGAAAGAGATTCTTTCCTTTTTAATCTGAAAAGAAAATTACAATCTTTGGTGCTAAATCATTGTAACTCCTATAAAACCCGATCTCTCTCTTAATGAGCGGGTTTTCCTTTATTATTTACACTTTCTTATCTTGGATTTTCGTAAGTTTTGTTTGTTGACATTTACATTTGGATCAAGTAAATTAAAAGTGTATTTTTTATTTTTAATTGAAACAGGCGTCAAAACTTTAAAGACTTAAATACTTGAAGATTGGAGGGCAAGAGAAGGTCTCCGCGGACAGCAAGTGAGAAGTTAGGGGCCTGTTCAGTTGGACTGGATAGAGATGTATACGTGTGGCACCACGGGTTTATCTGTTGAGAGCTTTAAGTAGGGGAATCATACTGGACAATTCCTCTGAGAGGAAGTCGTGGAAATATCTACTTATAAAAAGCGATAGGTCCTCTACAGCCCGACGATGGGCAAAAAAAGCAAGCAAAGGATAGTTAATAAGTCAAATAGCTCTTCTTTAAATGAAATCAAGAATATCTACTCTGTGTTGTGGGGGACACCCTTCCCCAGATATGACAACAATATTCCAGCGGGAGTCGGATTTGGAATACATACATTCGTATATATAAAAAAGAAAAAATACATTTTTGCTCTAAAGAGAAACTAAGGCTTTTTTAAGCTGCCGTGGCTGTGGATATAATGTGTTTGTGTCAGTTAAGGTCATTCTTAAATGTGACGCCCACAAGATTTTAGGTGTCTTTGCTCTGTAGAACTTGGCCGCTCCCCAAGCAGCAAGCTGACGTCAATATGAAGTCATTTTTAGGTCATTTTGGTCATAGGACGTCATCAGACCAAAATTATAACGTCATTTTAATTACGTGTTTTTGATGTCGTTAAAGTGACGTTTTTTCGACGTCATTTTTCGTCCTACTAGCGCATAAAAATAAAATGACGTCATGTTTAGAAAACCCGCCAGCAAAATTTTGGGACATCATATTCGTGTCAAAATCCAACCGAAATATCATATGACAGAAAAATAAAATTAATAATTTAAAAAAATTAAAATAGAAAAAACTCTACCGATAGATGGCGTAATGGATAATAAACTGCTAAGTTTATTCAACATCTTCGCTTTTTATCGCCTACACGTACCGATGAGACCATAATAAATCGAGACCGGTCTGCGATTGGTGATCTCAATTAGCTTTGAAAGCAATATCTTCGGCTAGTGTAAAAACCTGCATCTCCAGGTTGTACAGTGTCCCGAGAGATGCGACCTTGGAGTGCAAGGAAATTGTAAGCAGTAAGGAGTTTTTTCCTATATCAATTTTCAAATAAAATATCGTATCATTTTAGCTTTAAAAAAGTATATGCGTCAATTTTTGTCATCTTAAAGACGTCATTAACGGGACGTCTTTTGTCTGTGTTTTAGGGAGGTCAATTTAACGTCATTTTGTAGTCATATTATGACGTCTTTGCTGACCAAATGTAACCAAAAATGACTAAAAAGAGACGTCAATAAGACGTCAGCTTGCTGCTTGGGTCATAAGTAAAGGATAGGTATTTGATAACTTTTTCCGCTACATGAAACATAATTGTGTTTTGGATGCATCAAATTGGACGAGAATTTTGGCGCGTCAATCCAATATTGGGTTATGGTCCTGTGAAAGAGATATCTGCATCTGCTGTTGATATGAAGAAGAAACAAAGTTGGTGCTTGTACTGAGCCTTAAGGCATCCCAGCATTAATTTGATAAAAACTTGAAGAGATCTTTCATTTTCGCATAAAGATCAAAGACAGCGCTCTCACATTTTCTGCTCAACGCTGGCCGCTGGCGCTGACACTTAGTATCGTGTCTGAGGCCTTAGCCTTTTTGCATTGCACTATTTTGTTAAGAAATCCTGTCTAAATTAATTTTTTAACGTCAAATTACTTTTTGTTGATCTGATACGACTCTGTACAGTGGAAATGCTAGGGGGTAAGGGGCAAGGGTGGCACGAGCCGCCCGTAAAATATGTCATGCCCCCTAAAATAGGAAATGGAATTAAAGAAAGAAAACCATATGTAAACTCTTCTAACAAATTTGATTCTGTGTTATTTTACTGGCTATTTTAGGTTTTTTTCGTATTGTAACGTTATTGCGTACCATTTTTTGTTGGTGATGTAAGCAAATAACATAGCTATTTTTATTGATACATACATACACATAAAAATTTATTTTGGTTATCCTATAAATTACTGCTTCCTCTCCCTTTGACCACTCTGCTTAAGTAATATACGTAGATATAGTACCTATAGTATTTAAATAATAATAACCACCTTATTAAACTTCAAAATATATGAAAAGATATTTTTATTGTGACAAAGATACCCTTATAATAAATAGATATTGTCACTCCGTATTTTATTTTTTTTTCTTTTCAGGTAAGACACTATTGCTAGCACACAACTAATAGAAACATAGTAAGTAGGTAAGTTTTTAATTTTGGATCTAAAATATTTCATAAAAATAATAAAAAAATGGTATTTTGGTAAAACCTAGAAGAGGTTTAAACAATTTTTTTAATCTATAGTTTTAAGAAGTTTAGTTGTAATTTAAACCAATCTATGCTCGAGTTTTGTTTTTTCGCCCTTTCGGTGTCATCCCACCCAGGCCCGACGACTGCCCCCTAGGTGGTGCACTGCAGCCTGAAGGCTTATTGTACCTTGACCCCTACTCCTTCCCATTCACACACCATTCATTCCATAACTTGGATGGTTGTTGCTCAGTCCGTTCGTTCACCCCCGAGTTCCTTATTATTTCGATCTTCAATTGGAGTATGCGTGCGCGTTCATTGTGGCTTCTCTGCCTAAATTTTTGAGAAAAAAGTCCATGTTAATACCTCGTTCGAACCACCGACCTTGATGTTACTGGGCCGCGCCGTCTCCGCTAGAGCAACTTCGGGTTGTTAGAAAAATAAAACTGGAAGGTATTGCGGTCGAGCCTGCTTGAGTACGAGCGCCCTTATTGGATCGATAAAGGTCTGAAGGTTGTAGTGGTATTATTGCCCGTGGCGGGCTATATTACGGAGCGTGTAGTCAAGCCAGTTGGTAAATCAATATAAAGTACAGAAAAGAAACCTGTAAGCACCAGTATCGTTTTGTAACTTTTATACTGTGGGTGTTTAAATCGATAATAGAGTAGAACCATCTTTTATCTTTGTGTAGGGTAGTGTACAGTTGTCTACATAAAAAAATATTTAAGTAGAGCGCCTAAATTCTTAGAGGCTTTATACAAAATACAGCTAAAAGATTAATTTTTGGTAAAGAGACGGTAAATTACTAGTTTTGAAAGGGTTTTTGGTCATGGTAAACCATCTGTTTGTTACAATTTAAATAAATAGTTTAAAAGCCGAAAAGTTCCTATAAACGTCTCTCATAATTTTAAAATTTTTGGTGTTGTGTGTTATTTGATTACGTCTATTTTAGTACCTAGATTACTGAGCTCTTGAAAAACAATATGCGGCAGCGGAGGTGTAGGTAGTTATGCATATCGGGTAAAATAGTATAATTTTGTCGCCTTACAAGACAATATGTTTATTGTTTTCCCTCTTAAAACCTTAATTTTTAAGGTGCAAAACATAATTTTGTAATAAAAAGTATTTAGCAAGTTTATATGAAAAAAACGAATGGGTATGTTTTTCTTTTTTGTTTTAATAATTGAATACTTTTGTACAACTCTAGGGCATGCACTGCAATAAAATAATGATGCCATAAATAAAGTTGCACACCCGAAGGGTTTTACACCATGTATCTAAAAGGACTTTACAGATTCGCTTAGTTTATAATTAAATTCTTTTCTACCTAAATCTGTAAGTACTATAGATAGGTAGTTAGTAGTAGTATTAGTAATAAATTTCAGAATTAAAAATATATGTACAAATATGCAATTACAGCATTTAAGCATAAGAATCCATTTCGTATAAATTATTACTAAGTATATTGTTTAAAGTAAAACGTAAATAATCACCAAATTTATAATCTCAGACCAAATTACTGTAATTGCATATTTGTACATGTTTTTTTTTTAATTCTGAACAACTTTTAATAAAAATTTTGATTTGTCAAAAATAAACTCCTGAGCAAAATTCATATTTTTGGACATATATCTTATAAGATTAAAAAAATTAAATTTGATTATTTCATATTGCGTTTTAGACAATGCAGAATCTTTTATAAAAACTAGCCGCCCCGTACCCACTTCGATGAGTGTTTATTATATTGTTCGAACATAATAAAGTATAGCCTATAGACTCCTAAATAGTGTAGCTTGCTGATTGTGAATAGAATTTTCGTGATTGGTTCAGTATTTCCGAAGATTAGCCTCCTACAAACTAACAAACAAAGAAAGTTACATACTTTACCTCTTTATAATATGTATTAGTAAAGATAACTCTTTTTCTAAAACGTTTTTCATATGGTTCCAACGTTATCAGACACACTACATAAAATTATTAGTTTAAAGTATATCCATAACCTATCTCAGAATATATGTTTGACAACTTTACTCGTTAATGAAATTTTCTCGAAAAATTAAAACTTGTAACCTAGAACTGGTAAAATACAGTATATTTTTGTCCAAAACCACAATATTTTTAATTTACTTATAAAGCAAAGCGTATAAGTGTCTGATCAGATTCGCTACTGTGCTAACAGTTTTTTATTAAGTAAAAAATTGTTATATCTCTTTATTCTAGTAACAGCAATTCCTGACGACAACGAATATGGTAAATAGTAGTAA
This sequence comes from Listronotus bonariensis, assembly GCA_014170235.1. NCBI lineage: Eukaryota > Metazoa > Arthropoda > Insecta > Coleoptera > Curculionidae > Listronotus > Listronotus bonariensis. Next base: position 32,990 of record JACEGR010006053.1, on the reverse strand, counting down.
AAAATCAATAACCCTATCTTTTTATATATATATTTTAATCATTTTATTTTGTTTATGTCTATTTTTAAAACAGAATAACTAATAAAGTAGAATTCAGCTGAGAAGAAGCCAGTGTCGTCATAGAAATAAAGACGGCCATCAACTATTTCTTTCAAATTGCATCGTTTAAATAGTGTGCGAGCAACAAATAGGGTAATAATTTGAAAGTGAGTCTAAACTCATGACCACATGGCTTTTTCTGTGCTGAATCGCAAGCTAATACTTTAAACAAAAAAAAATGCACAACACATAATAATGTTTCATAAAAGTTTCAATCAGTTATTTAACAAATTTACAACTCAGATTTTTTATTTACTTATTTTAATAAGGAAAAATCACCAGTAATCAATAGACCATAACAAAAAAACCTACCTCATCGACTCATCTCATCTGTGTAGTGTACAGGACTTCGTTAATCTGACCATTTGATCTGTTGGTATGTTAGTCTACCAAGCCGTTAGACTGTATGTCTAGCTGTGAGTTAATCGGTCTGTAAGTTTACCGGTCTCTGTATGTACGTATGTATCTATGTATGTCTTCGGTATATATTCTTAAGATATAAGGTAAAAACGAAAAAAGACAACACATCTTTTTTACCATCTTTATTACTTATTAGATTATATTTACAATACAATAATTTAATCATAATTTTTATTACATTATATATTTATAATAAAATAGTTTCGCCTATTTAAAGGTAAAACTTATTGAGTAAGATCTTCTGGCTAAGAAACCTATAACGATTTATATAAAATGAAAATAGAAAAATATAAAGAATAAAAGAAAAGAAAACCGTACTTTTGGGTTTAACATTTTACTGGAGCAGTTAGGAGGTCAAAAAAGATACTTGCTTGATAACTGTTTGTATATAATGACCGCTAGTAACTTAGATTTGTTACAATATTTTGAAAAAATATAGTGTCGATTACATTTTTAAACTGACGATTTAATCTAGTTTTCTTTGCTTATATCCAAAGGGTTGCGAACTGCCATCCTCCAAAAATTTTCGTTTTGTAGAATTTGGTCTATAGAGTTTTACTTCCGTACTTGTCGTGACCTTGTGTTCTTTTGTTCTTCTAAAATTTTTTGACACAACAGGTATGGGGTCAGTTTTGTTTAATACAGTCTCCTTTATGGACTCGAAATTAACCAACTGAGAGGCTTCATAATTCAAGTTAATGCCTTTTACTTTACAAACAATTTTTTTCTTCATTTGTGTTAGTGGAGAATACTTTATAGGTATAGTTCTTTGGCCCTCCAGAGACAAATTCTGTAATGTAGGAGCCAGACCCGTAACATTCCAATTCGTCTGTCATATCGCCAATAAACTGTCCCGTAGGTATATCCTCTTCGTTATTTTTTGAAACGTAAATAACTGAATCAGTATCGTAGTATAGTACCCTTTCATTAAGTTGTTCAAGATAACTATACAATCTAAGTCTAGCTTGTGCTGTAACGTAGGCTGCAATAGCTACATTTACAGTGGGAAGAGGATCAAAAGCCTCCTCTGTAAATTCGTACCCAACCACTAAGGTATCTTCGTTTATTGGAAGAACGTTATTAACATGTACTGAAGGGTTCGTAAGCATTAAAAAAATTCTGCAGGATCATTAATAATTTTAGTTTTTGGTTGATTCTCTTTTTGTCCAAATTTTCCCCAAAAGCTATTTAAGATAAGCTTTGCTAGCGATCTTAATCCTGGATTTTCAACAATTTGAGCATACTCCAACTTTACATCTTCTTTTTCTAAAAACTCCTCGATGTATCTGTTCTTTTCTACTTCTGTCCCACAATTTTTAGGCCACCCCGATGCCTCTTGTTTTATTTGAATAAATGTGTTCATCATTTGTGTAAAAAGGCCTTCTAAACTGGCATCTTTATTAAACTGCTGCATCTCGTATTTCCAAAATTCAGAAATACTTAAAATTTTGTAACCTTTTTCGACAGCTTTTTAAAATTTCATCGAGAACCCAGGTTCCTTCGAGAGTTCGATCTTCATCGGAATGTTTACATTCCTGAAGGTTCATATTTTCTCCGCAGGAGCGACACAGGAGAAACATTAATTTATTATTCATTTTCAAAGGTAGCACAGGATGATAAAGATCTTTTGGAGGAAGAATTTTGCATTTGATCAGACCATTCACATTATTTAAATTTAAGTTTTTACAATTTTCTCCAACAATAACCTCTGGATGACCAATGGGAAATTTTCCGTACTTACAAACATATGGGTACAGAGAACAAATATCGACATACTTAATTTTTTCATCTTCTTTAACTTTATAATATTCCCATACGTTCCCGGTGCGTCCTCCGTAAAAAGCGTCTCTTGGATTTAAGGGTATCGAAGCTATTACAGGATGGTTCTTGACAAACGCTTCGATATTTGGATCTTCTTGTAACATTCTTCTAAACTGACATTCCCACATTTCATGCACCGTAAAGCCAAAACCTCTTAGACGTTCAGTAGTGGCAAGGGTTGATTCATATTTTAAGTTTAGGGTCTGTGAAGGATCATTAAAAAGAGGATCGTTTCTTTTACCTTTGTAGCAACTAGGACAGCCGTGAAAATAACAACCTTGAAACTGAAAGACTTCCTTTGTCTCCGGACAAAACCCATCTACCTTTAAACCATGTAAAATAGCCTCTTGTTCTTTGGCCGCATGAACAATATTTATATTTCTTTGTTGTTCTTCCCAAATTAACCACTGAATTGCAATTTTACTTTGTCTATCTCTCCATCTATAACCATTTTTGGGAATTATACCTATCGTGTTGGGCTGGAGAAAATTTCTACGAAATACCTTATTACAGGCACTTGCTATGGTCGTGGCTTCTGTAAAGGGACAAACATTAGCGGTGTCCATCAGCTGCTCCCTAAATTTAAGACACGCTCTGGTTAAAATTTCCACATCTGAGATACAATACTCAACTAGGTCTCTTTGCATATCAAACTGGTCATTTTGGTGTTTCTCGTACCACTTAATAAATTTAGCCCTATCTTCCTCCTTCATTTCATCGGGACTGTAAAATTCTTTGCTTGGTAAATTGCCAACATAATTTTCATTTTCTCTTGTATTAAAAAGATGTGGAAAGTAACCTTTTTAAAATTATCATCGAGGCCAAAGGCATTGGGCAGTTTGCTAAGGGACATTGGAAAATAGTTCAAAGAGTCAATAAATTTTACGTTTCCCACAGTCATACAAATTATTTTTGTACCTCTCATAATAAGCTCTGGAGTTAAATCGGTCTTGGTTAAAATATAATTTAAAATGAACTGGTGATCAAAAGCTTGTCCGTTGTGGGCAATAACAACTATATTTTTAAAGATTTGTCTCCATTGTAGGACATGCTGTGTGAAGTAAGCTACAGGATCTAATCCTCTTAAAACTTGAAGACGAACTCCACATTTATTACAGTGTATCACATCAGTATTTATGCAAGTATCACAGCATTGTTTAAATACACACAAATTGGGTTCATGAAGAAGGGAACCGTTTTCTAAGACCTTTTCCTGGCGGGTTTCTAAATCATAAAAGACAAAAAGAATATCTTTAAGTTTAGATTTTCCTGTATCTTTTTGAATATAGCACAAATGATTCTGGGGCACATGCTTGTTACAGTTCTTACAAAAAATCTCACCGCATATGTGTATTCTTTGGTCTTTTATTGTCCTAAGACAGTTTTCACACCTTTTAATTTTAGTGCATACCGAGGCATTTTTATCATAAGACTTAGCTTTTGCATGATTACTAAAGCATGCTTCACCTCTAAAGTAGCGTTTGCAGTTGTTGCATTTTATCTTTACTTGGTCTTCTGCACACTTAGGAGATTGGATACATGCTGGGCATGTCCCTCCACATCGGTGTTCATTTTTGTGGTCGTAGGGAATATGGCAGGTTTCACAAAAATAACTAGATGCAAAGGCTGCCGGTAGTGAGGTTATAACATTGTAATGATTTTCGTGGTGTAATAAATTTAGCCGTTTATCACTTTCAACAGATCCTTCAAAAATTACATCTCTTCCCTTTGAACCATATTTGTAAACAACAATTTTAAATGTTTTTAAATATTGTTGGAACTTTTGCAACTCCGGAATTCCTGCTCCCTCCTTAGGAATAGTAACGTTGGCCTCTTTTAACAATTTCATTGTTCTTTGTATTTGACCCTTACTTGCATCCTTTCTTATTTTAATAAACTCTGGATCATTTGTTACCTTTGCCATAGCCACTACCAGTGCACGGGGAAGACATAAGTTATCGGTATTTTTAATTGTTATGATTCCCTTTCGTATTATACATTCCTCTTCAAATGTATTATACTTGTGTGTTCTCCCTGTTCCTGATGGCATTCTTACAGAGGTCACTCCAAGACAAAACGAATCTGTGCTAAATCCAACTGAATTTGACTGATAAATGCTGCTGATAACATCCCATACATCTTCATAATTTACTTCTCCAGCTGGCCTAAAACTGATCCAACCTTCACCTCTGTTAAATTCTTTTGAGCAAAAACTAAATCCAACCTGATCAGATGGCTTAAGGTCGTTAGTTGCTCGGTTAATTATTTGACTAATAGCATCGCGAATCCAACTAACAGGTTCAACTCCGTCTGGCACTGGTTTTAACTTAAATTCTAGAATACGACCAGTTAGATTATATTTTCGGATCTTTTTGATGTTGTCTTTAATAATAGTAAATTTTTCCATTTTGCTTTAAAAGTATAAACGTTTTTGAGCAAGAGTTTTATTTTGAAAAAAAAACACTTTGCTGGTCTAAACGTCACCGTCTCTGCACATAAACTTGACCACCCCAAATATTAATTTCTTATTACTTTTTTCGCCAAATTAAAGGACTTTAGTCTGAAACAACAGAAAAAAAAGTTTATTATTTATATAAAGAAAATATAGATACTAATCGGTAAGATATAAAAACATTCTTTTTTGCAGAACTCGTTTATTTATTAGTATTATTGAGGTATTTAAAAAATTATTAACGCATAAGTGTATAGTCACATGACTAGATTGAAAATAGTTCATTATATAATTGGAAAAAGAAAAAACACAATAAAAGAAAAAAATAAACAATTAATAAATGATTTTGGTATGGATATTTGGAAATAATCAAAAGCTAATTATATTTATAACCCTGTTATTTAAATCGAATCGAAATCGAAGGGATAGTTCGATATTGCTTATTACGATATAAAAAAGGTGCACGCCAACAAACACTATAAATGTTTATACATTTTTTAAAAAGGTTGTTTTCTAGAAACCCTTTAATACATTTATTTATATATTTATGTAAAACATAAAAACTATCTTAAGCTGCAGCTGGTTTTTAAAAATATTTGAAGGAACTAGCTGATTTATTAGATAAAACTCCATTTCGCTGTAAACAATTAAATTATTGTTATTATGTATTATTAATTAAACCCATGTATTAGGTTACACTTTGTTAAATATACACACTTTTAAACCAATTATGTTTTTCTTAATTTGTTAACTAATTTAGAAAATAAACTTATCAAAATATCTTTAAACAAAAAAAAACACCAGTTTTGTGCTGGTTTTAAAAAAAAAGACACATGATTAGCAATAGTCGTAAAACAAAATTGGTAAAAACGCTAAATGCTAGCCGCAAAAAAAAATCGTATCATAAAATAAAAATTTACACTTAAGAAAGTACCTACATAAAACCCTTTTGACATATATTTTAATTTTGAATAATTTACATATCCCCACAATAACACTAAAACTATTAATATAATATATAACAATCAAATTAAGTACTACCTAACTTTTTAAAAATAAAATTGGGAAAACTAAAAACTCACCTTACAACACGTCTTAACACGTTTACTAACTATATCGAGGGCTCGTCGCTCGTAGGCTGCGAAATAAATAATGATGAGTTACGGGAAAAAGCCATCTTATATTAGACGGTAGCCCTATACGCTAGATAATTAAAAACGGTGGGAGGGTTGATATATCTACCCAAACGTTATGTACTGCGATTGTGGTTTATGCAGAGCTCTTGGTCATAGTGAAAATAATCCATTATAGATTTAGAGCATTATGTTACCCAAATTAGAATACCAGATTTTAGAAATGTATTTATGATTGATTTTCTACCGTTACGAGGGCCTAGACGATACGAATCGAAAATGAATTGTTAATTTGGATAATATACAGGGAATCAGGGCACACTGGGTAGCATATAGGAAACTTGCATAACATGTAACTTAGTACGAAACCTTTGGCGACTTTGAAAATCACCTTTGGAATTAATGAAATATCTAAAAAGCGGTCTCGAACCAGACAAAAATATCGAATTGACATTATGAACAACAACAAACGTTTGGCACGTTCTGATATGTGCATTTGTGCTTACAGTTGTTCTCTCAAAAATAAAAACATATGCAACTAAAAAAAAAAGAAAAATGCAGAAAAGCACTAGGCCTGCTACTAAATTAAAATGAGTATACATGCGACAAAACAAATATATAAAATAATTCGTAAAAAAAAAATGCTGAAAAATGTTAAAAAACACCACGCACTTCCGAAATTTGGAGTTAAGTTTATTTTGGCGATAAGTTGCTTCAAAGTTAACAACTACCAAGTAGACAATTTAAAAAGGATACGAATACAATAAATATTAAAAAAAAGGTCTGGACAAAAAAACATATTTTAATACATGTTGCTAGCAAAATTTGTAAATTTGCTGAAAAGCACTATGTTTCCCGCAAAATTGCTGAAAAACACTATGTTTCCCGCAAAATTAAAATCAATACATACTCTATTAAAATTCGTAAACATTGTTGTAAAATTTTAAGAAGTACCACTAACCTCTAAAATTTGGAAACGAATATAAAATAAGAAGACATGCTTACTAAAAAACCCTAAAAATGGCTGAAAATCACTACACGTGTTGCAAAATTTGTAAAAATTGCTGTATATGTTAAAAAATACCACCCGTTTTGACGCGTGCCAAAATAAACTTAACTCCAAATTTCGGAAGTGCGTGGTGTTTTTTAACATTTTTCAGCATTTTTTTTTTACGAATTATTTTATATATTTGTTTTGTCGCATGTATACTCATTTTAATTTAGTAGCAGGCCTAGTGCTTTTTCTGCATTTTTCTTTTTTTTTTAGTTGCATATGTTTTTATTTTTGAGAGAACAACTGTAAGCACAAATGCACATATCAGAACGTGCCAAACGTTTGTTGTTGTTCATAATGTCAATTCGATATTTTTGTCTGGTTCGAGACCGCTTTTAGATATTTCATTAATTCCAAAGGTGATTTTCAAAGTCGCCAAAGGTTTCTGTACTAAGTTACATGTTATGCAAGTTTCCTATATGCTACCCAGTGTGCCCTGATTCCCTGTATATTATCCAAATTAACAATTCATTTTCGATTCGTATCGTCTAGGCCCTCGTAACGGTAGAAAATCAATCATAAATACATTTCTAAAAATCGGTATTCTAATTTGGGTAACATAATGCTCTAAATCTATAATGGATTATTTCCACTATGACCAAGAGCTCTGCATAAACCACAATCGCAGTACATAACGTTTGGGTAGATATATCAACCCTCCCACCGTTTTTAATTATCTTCCAGCGTATAGGGCTACCGCTCCAATATAAGCATGGCTTTTCCCCTGAAACTCATCATTATTTATTTCGCAGCCTGCGAAGCGACGTGAGCGCCCTCGATATAGTTAGTAAACGTGTTAAGACGCGTTGTGAGGTGAGTTTTTAGTTTATCGCCTTATCTTTAAAAAGCTAGGTAGTACTCAATTTGATTGTTATATATTATATAAATAGTTTTAGGTGTTATTGTGATGGGGATAAAAACTTATTCAAAATTAAAATATATGTCAAAAAGGGTTTTATGTAGGTACCTTCTGAAGTGTAAATTCTTCTTATTTTATGATACGATTTTTTTTTGCGGCTAGCATTTTAGCGTTTTTACCAATTTGGTTTTACGACTATGTGGCTAATCGCGTGTGTCTTTTTTTTTTAAACCAGCACAAAAACTGGTGTTTTTTTTTTGTTTGAAGATATTTTTGAAGAGTTTATTTTCTAAATTAGTTAACAAATTAGGAAAAACATAATTGGTTTAAAAGTGTGTATATTTAACAAAGTGTAACCTAATACATGTGGGTTTAATTAATAATACACAATAACAATAATTGAATTGTTTACAGCGAAATGGAGTTTTATCTAATAAATCAGCTAGTTCCTTCAAATATTTTTAAAAACCAGCTGCAGCTTAAGATAGTTTTTTATGTTTTTACATAAATATATAAATAAATGTATTAAAGGGTTTCTAGAAAAAACCTTTTAAAAAATGTATAAACATTTATAGTGTTTGTTGGCCTGCACGCTTTTTTTTATATCGTGTAAGGTAATATAAACTATCGCTTCTTCGATTTCGATTCGATTTAAATAACAGGGTTATAAATATAATTAGCTTTGATTATTTCCAAATATCCATACCAAAATCATTTATTAATTGTTTATTTTTTCTTTTATTGTGTTTTTTTCTTTTTCCAATTATATAATGAACTATTTTCAATCTAGTCATGTGACTATACACTTATGCGTTAATAATTTTTTAAATACCTCAATAATACTAATAAATAAACGAGTTCTGCAAAAAAGAATGTTTTATATCTTACCGATTAGTATCTATATTTTCTTTATATAAATAATAAACTTTTTTTTCTGTTGTTTCAGACTAAAGTCCTTTAATTTGGCGAAAAAAAGTAATAAGAAATTAATATTTGGGGTGGTCAAGTTTATGTGCAGAGACGGTGACGTTTAGACCAGCAAAGTGTTTTTTTTTCAAAATAAAACTCTTGCTCAAAAACGTTTATACTTTTAAAGCAAAATGGAAAAATTTACTATTATTAAAGACAACATCAAAAAGATCCGAAAATATAATCTAACTGGTCGTATTCTAGAATTTAAGTTAAAACCAGTGCCAGACGGAGTTGAACCTGTTAGTTGGATTCGCGATGCTATTAGTCAAATAATTAACCGAGCAACTAACGACCTTAAGCCATCTGATCAGGTTGGATTTAGTTTTTGCTCAAAAGAATTTAACAGAGGTGAAGGTTGGATCAGTTTTAGGCCAGCTGGAGAAGTAAATTATGAAGATGTATGGGATGTTATCAGCAGCATTTATCAGTCAAATTCAGTTGGATTTAGCACAGATTCGTTTTGTCTTGGAGTGACCTCTGTAAGAATGCCATCAGGAACAGGGAGAACACACAAGTATAATACATTTGAAGAGGAATGTATAATACGAAAGGGAATCATAACAATTAAAAATACCGATAACTTATGTCTTCCCCGTGCACTGGTAGTGGCTATGGCAAAGGTAACAAATGATCCAGAGTTTATTAAAATAAGAAAGGATGCAAGTAAGGGTCAAATACAAAGAACAATGAAATTGTTAAAAGAGGCCAACGTTACTATTCCTAAGGAGGGAGCAGGAATTCCGGAGTTGCAAAAGTTCCAACAATATTTAAAAACATTTAAAATTGTTGTTTACAAATATGGTTCAAAGGGAAGAGATGTAATTTTTGAAGGATCTGTTGAAAGTGATAAACGGCTAAATTTATTACACCACGAAAATCATTACAATGTTATAACCTCACTACCGGCAGCCTTTGCATCTAGTTATTTTTGTGAAACCTGCCATATTCCCTACGACCACAAAAATGAACACCGATGTGGAGGGACATGCCCAGCATGTATCCAATCTCCTAAGTGTGCAGAAGACCAAGTAAAGATAAAATGCAACAACTGCAAACGCTACTTTAGAGGTGAAGCATGCTTTAGTAATCATGCAAAAGCTAAGTCTTATGATAAAAATGCCTCGGTATGCACTAAAATTAAAAGGTGTGAAAACTGTCTTAGGACAATAAAAGACCAAAGAATACACATATGCGGTGAGATTTTTGTAAGAACTGTAACAAGCATGTGCCCCAGAATCATTTGTGCTATATTCAAAAAGATACAGGAAAATCTAAACTTAAAGATATTCTTTTTGTCTTTTATGATTTAGAAACCCGCCAGGAAAAGGTCTTAGAAAACGGTTCCCTTCTTCATGAACCCAATTTGTGTGTATTTAAACAATGCTGTGATACTTGCATAAATACTGATGTGATACACTGTAATAAATGTGGAGTTCGTCTTCAAGTTTTAAGAGGATTAGATCCTGTAGCTTACTTCACACAGCATGTCCTACAATGGAGACAAATCTTTAAAAATATAGTTGTTATTGCCCACAACGGACAAGCTTTTTGATCACCAGTTCATTTTAAATTATATTTTTAACCAAGACCGATTTAACTCCAGAGCTTATTATGAGAGGTACAAAAATAATTTGTATGACTGTGGGAAACGTAAAATTTATTGACTCTTTGAACTATTTTCCAATGTCCCTTAGCAAACTGCCCAATGCCTTTGGCCTCGATGATAATTTTAAAAAAGGTTACTTTCCACATCTTTTTTAATACAAGAGAAAATGAAAATTATGTTGGCAATTTACCAAGCAAGGAATTTTACAGTCCCGATGAAATGAAGGAGGAAGATAGGGCTAAATTTATTAAGTGGTACGAGAAACACCAAAATGACCAGTTTGATATGCAAAGAGACCTAGTTGAGTATTGTATCTCAGATGTGGAAATTTTAACCAGAGCGTGTCTTAAATTTAGGGAGCAGCTGATGGACACCGCTAATGTTTGTCCCTTTACAGAAGCCACGACCATAGCAAGTGCCTGTAATAAGGTATTTCGTAGAAATTTTCTCCAGCCCAACACGATAGGTATAATTCCCAAAAATGGTTATAGATGGAGAGATAGACAAAGTAAAATTGCAATTCAGTGGTTAATTTGGGAAGAACAACAAAGAAATATAAATATTGTTCATGCGGCCAAAGAACAAGAGGCTATTTTACATGGTTTAAAAGGTAGATGGGTTTTGTCCGGAGACAAAGGAAGTCTTTCAGTTTCAAGGTTGTTATTTTCACGGCTGTCCTAGTTGCTACAAAGGTAAAAGAAACGATCCTCTTTTTAATGATCCTTCACAGACCCTAAACTTAAAATATGAATCAACCCTTGCCACTACTGAACGTCTAAGAGGTTTTGGCTTTACGGTGCATGAAATGTGGGAATGTCAGTTTAGAAGAATGTTACAAGAAGATCCAAATATCGAAGCGTTTGTCAAGAACCATCCTGTAATAGCTTCGATACCCTTAAATCCAAGAGACGCTTTTTACGGAGGACGCACCGGGAACGTATGGGAATATTATAAAGTTAAAGAAGATGAAAAAATTAAGTATGTCGATATTTGTTCTCTGTACCCATATGTTTGTAAGTACGGAAAATTTCCCATTGGTCATCCAGAGGTTATTGTTGGAGAAAATTGTAAAAACTTAAATTTAAATAATGTGAATGGTCTGATCAAATGCAAAATTCTTCCTCCAAAAGATCTTTATCATCCTGTGCTACCTTTGAAAATGAATAATAAATTAATGTTTCTCCTGTGTCGCTCCTGCGGAGAAAATATGAACCTTCAGGAATGTAAACATTCCGATGAAGATCGAACTCTCGAAGGAACCTGGGTTCTCGATGAAATTTTAAAAGCTGTCGAAAAAGGTTACAAAATTTTAAGTATTTCTGAATTTTGGAAATACGAGATGCAGCAGTTTAATAAAGATGCCAGTTTAGAAGGCCTTTTTACACAAATGATGAACACATTTATTCAAATAAAACAAGAGGCATCGGGGTGGCCTAAAAATTGTGGGACAGAAGTAGAAAAGAACAGATACATCGAGGAGTTTTTAGAAAAGAAGATGTAAAGTTGGAGTATGCTCAAATTGTTGAAAATCCAGGATTAAGATCGCTAGCAAAGCTTATCTTAAATAGCTTTTGGGGAAAATTTGGACAAAAAGAGAATCAACCAAAAACTAAAATTATTAATGATCCTGCAGAATTTTTTTAATGCTTACGAACCCTTCAGTACATGTTAATAACGTTCTTCCAATAAACGAAGATACCTTAGTGGTTGGGTACGAATTTACAGAGGAGGCTTTTGATCCTCTTCCCACTGTAAATGTAGCTATTGCAGCCTACGTTACAGCACAAGCTAGACTTAGATTGTATAGTTATCTTGAACAACTTAATGAAAGGGTACTATACTACGATACTGATTCAGTTATTTACGTTTCAAAAAATAACGAAGAGGATATACCTACGGGACAGTTTATTGGCGATATGACAGACGAATTGGAATGTTACGGGTCTGGCTCCTACATTACAGAATTTGTCTCTGGAGGGCCAAAGAACTATACCTATAAAGTATTCTCCACTAACACAAATGAAGAAAAAATTGTTTGTAAAGTAAAAGGCATTAACTTGAATTATGAAGCCTCTCAGTTGGTTAATTTCGAGTCCATAAAGGAGACTGTATTAAACAAAACTGACCCCATACCTGTTGTGTCAAAAAATTTTAGAAGAACAAAAGAACACAAGGTCACGACAAGTACGGAAGTAAAACTCTATAGACCAAATTCTACAAAACGAAAATTTTTGGAGGATGGCAGTTCGCAACCCTTTGGATATAAGCAAAGAAAACTAGATTAAATCGTCAGTTTAAAAATGTAATCGACACTATATTTTTTCAAAATATTGTAACAAATCTAAGTTACTAGCGGTCATTATATACAAACAGTTATCAAGCAAGTATCTTTTTTGACCTCCTAACTGCTCCAGTAAAATGTTAAACCCAAAAGTACGGTTTTCTTTTCTTTTATTCTTTATATTTTTCTATTTTCATTTTATATAAATCGTTATAGGTTTCTTAGCCAGAAGATCTTACTCAATAAGTTTTACCTTTAAATAGGCGAAACTATTTTATTATAAATATATAATGTAATAAAAATTATGATTAAATTATTGTATTGTAAATATAATCTAATAAGTAATAAAGATGGTAAAAAAAGATGTGTTGTCTTTTTTCGTTTTTACCTTATATCTTAAGAATATATACCGAAGACATACATAGATACATACGTACATACAGAGACCGGTAAACTTACAGACCGATTAACTCACAGCTAGACATACAGTCTAACGGCTTGGTAGACTAACATACCAACAGATCAAATGGTCAGATTAACGAAGTCCTGTACACTACACAGATGAGATGAGTCGATGAGGTAGGTTTTTTTGCTATGGTCTATTGATTACTGGTGATTTTTCCTTATTAAAATAAGTAAATAAAAAATCTGAGTTGTAAATTTGTTAAATAACTGATTGAAACTTTTATGAAACATTATTATGTGTTGTGCATTTTTTTTTGTTTAAAGTATTAGCTTGCGATTCAGCACAGAAAAAGCCATGTGGTCATGAGTTTAGACTCACTTTCAAATTATTACCCTATTTGTTGCTCGCACACTATTTAAACGATGCAATTTGAAAGAAATAGTTGATGGCCGTCTTTATTTCTATGACGACACTGGCTTCTTCTCAGCTGAATTCTACTTTATTAGTTATTCTGTTTTAAAAATAGACATAAACAAAATAAAATGATAAAAAATATATATATAAAAAGATAGGGTTATTGATTTTTTACTACTATTTACCATATAGGTATATTCGTTGTCGTCAGGAATTGCTGTTACTAGAATAAAGAGATATAACAATTTTTTACTTAATAAAAAACTGTTAGCACAGTAGCGAATCTGATCAGACACTTATACGCTTTGCTTTATAAGTAAATTAAAAATATTGTGGTTTTGGACAAAAATATACTGTATTTTACCAGTTCTAGGTTACAAGTTTTAATTTTTCGAGAAAATTTCAGTAAAGTTGTCAAACATATATTATCTGAGATAGGTTATGGATATACTTTAAACTAATAATTTTATGTAGTGTGTCTGATAACGTTGGAACCATATGAAAAACGTTTTAGAAAAAGAGTTATCTTTACTAATACATATTATAAAGAGGTAAAGTATGTAACTTTCTTTGTTTGTTAGTTTGTAGGAGGCTAATCTTCGGAAATACTGAACCAATCACGAAAATTCTGTCACAATCAGCAAGCTACACTATTTAGGAGTCTATAGGCTATACTTTATTATGTTCGAACAATATAATAAACACTCATCGAAGTGGGTACGGGGCGGCTAGTTTTTATAAAAGATTCTGCATTGTCTAAAACGCAATATGAAATAATCAAATTTAATTTTTTTAATCTTATAAGATATATGTCCAAAAATATGAATTTTGCTCAGGAGTTTATTTTTGACAAATCAAAATTTTTATTAAAAGTTGTTCAGAATTAAAAAAAAAACATGTACAAATATGCAATTACAGTAATTTGGTCTGAGATTATAAATTTGGTGATTATTTACGTTTTACTTTAAACAATATACTTAGTAATAATTTATACGAAATGGATTCTTATGCTTAAATGCTGTAATTGCATATTTGTACATATATTTTTAATTCTGAAATTTATTACTAATACTACTACTAACTACCTATCTATAGTACTTACAGATTTAGGTAGAAAAGAATTTAATTATAAACTAAGCGAATCTGTAAAGTCCTTTTAGATACATGGTGTAAAACCCTTCGGGTGTGCAACTTTATTTATGGCATCATTATTTTATTGCAGTGCATGCCCTAGAGTTGTACAAAAGTATTCAATTATTAAAACAAAAAAGAAAACATACCTATTCGTTTTTTTCATATAAACTTGCTAAATACTTTTTATTACAAAATTATGTTTTGCACCTTAAAAATCAAGGTTTTAAGAGGAAAACAATAAACATATTGTCTTGTAAGGCGACAAAATTATACTATTTTACCCGATATGCATAACTACCTACACCTCCGTTGCCGCATATTGTTTTTCAAGAGCTCAGTAATCTAAGTACTAAAATAGGCGTAATCAAATAACACACAACACCAAAAATTTTAAAATTAAGAGAGACGTTTATAGGAACTTTTCGGCTTTTAAACTATTTATTTAAATTGTAACAAACAGATGGTTTACCATGCCCAAAAACCCTTTCAAAACTAGTAATTTACCGTCTCTTTACCAAAAATTAAACTTTTAGCTGTAATTTGTATAAAGCCTCTAGAATTTAGGCGCTCTACTTAAATATTTTTATGTAGACAACTGTACACTACCCTATACAAAGATAAAGATGGTACTACTCTATTATCGATTTAAACACCCACAGTATAAAAAAATTACAAACGATTATTGCGTTTACAGGTTTCTTTTCTAAAAATTATATTTTCTTACCAACCCTACGACTTTACACGTTCCTGTAATATAGGCCTGCCATCAAGCAATTGATACCACTACAACCTTCAGACCTTTATCGATCCACAAGGGCGCTCGTACTCAAGCAGTCTCGACCGCAATACCTTCCAGTTTTACTTTTCTAACTACCCGCGTTGGCTCAGCGGGCGACGGCGCGGCCCCAGTAACATCAAGGTCGGTGGTTCGAACGAGGTATTAACATGGACTTTTTTCTCAAAAATTTAGGCAGAGAAGCCACAATGAACGCGCACGCATACTCCAATTGAAGATCGAAACAATAAGGAACTGCACACTAAATATTGAATTCACAAGTAAAGAAACATAACCACAATGATGACAGTTGACAGATGACCTATGGGGCCCCCAAAGAGGGCACAGGCCTGGGGTGAAAAAATGACTTAAAATTTTCTTTTAAAAAAGGGGACATAGAAGGGGCGGAGCCCTATGGCCCCAAAAATGGGGCCCCATTTTGGGGGGCGGAGCCCCATGGCTCCATGTTAGCGCCAGATGTTGCTAGCGCGAATAGTAGCTAACGTCAGATGTTCTTAGAGCCAACGGTAGCTAACGCCACTCTTCTTTAAAAGTAGGGTTATGTTGTGATTCTTCTTCTTTTCCTATACCGCCGGAATACCTACTAAGAGTCTTAGGAATATACTACATTTGATATGTCTATCTCTTATAATTTTGAAAATATGGCCATTCAAATCCAAAAATTATGTTAAATTTCTATTATATTACAGCTTTAAAAGTTATAAGCAATAAGTTTAGTATCAGAAATAAAATGAGAATATCCAGGTACTCTTATTTAGATTTGGATGCCTATATTTTCAAAACTATAAAAGATCAAGATAAAGACACATCAAATGTGAAATTTTCCTAAAGCTTTCTAAAATACCTTTTAATTGATGATACCATATACAGGGTGTTTTATATAAGGACTTTTTAAAGGTCTTTTACTGATAACAAAATATATAGGGTGTCCCTTTTAAAAAAGTCATTTTGCTATATAACTTAGGAACCCGATTGACAGTTGTTTTTTTTTCTAATCTTTTTTCTTAAATAAGTAATAACAAAGCTACCAATGACAGACACTTAATTTGGATGACCCTGTATACATAAAAAAGCCCCCAACCAAAGCCTATAAAAATTTTGTTAATTAGGAATTGAATAACTAACAAAAATAAAGTAAAAAAGTATTTGCCATAAAAACTATAGTCCTTTATATCTCTAAATGTCTATAATTTAGTCAGATTTTAAAATAAATATTTATTGGGTATTTAAAAAATATATTTTGTATTGCACACTTTGCCTGGCGGCGGCGGTCAAGCACAAAAACGGTTGGGCGGAACCCAATTACAAGGGTCAACAAAAAAAAATTGGGTTTCTGATCTTATGCCAAAATTTTGATTCTAGACATTAAAAACACTTAAACTTTTATTTTTGGTTCTTAAAGTTTGCCTTTGTCTGATTCACCTTGATAAGTATATATAATAAATTAGAGGTCATACAAACATAAAAGAAATATAAAAAAAAAGAAAAAAATATGGTACGCTATTGCTTTTTCCAAAAGTAAAAATAATTTTTTAATCATTATTTAATTGGCAACAAATTTGACTTTTTGCACCGTTTTCGCGTAAAAAGAAAAAACTAAAAATAAGGCACCAGCATACTATTTCAAAATAATTTCGTTATACCACAAATTCACGACAACGGTTTTTATTTTTTTGCGCAATAATGGTGCATTGAAGAAAAAAAGTCAAAAGGTCAAATTTCTTAGAAAATAAAAGGAGATTTTAAAAGTGATTTTTATTTTTAAATAACTAGTGCCGTACTATTTATTTTTTTAAAAATCTCCAGTTTACATCCCTTTCGGACGCCACTGGTAGAAATAATTAAAAATCTTTTACAAAAAAATGCCTTTTGGTGCTTAGTAGGTGCATGTCAAATTTCATGAAAATATCTCAAACAGTTAAGAAGTTTAGGACATAATATGTTCATATAAACTTTCCTTCCAAAAATAAGCCAAGGAATTAGATCCAAAATTTTTAGCCAGCAACTAAATTACATGCTGTATAAAAATCATTGATTTTTTTTTAATTTAAAAATTGTTCTTATTTCTACAAAAGCAAACTTTAATAAAATAAAATATACATTTTACTTAGTTTTGGGCTAAAAGCTACTAAAATTTAATATGGAGATGTCAGACATAAAAATCGTGTTGACTAGTGTTATCAATGTTCAGTTAATATTAGGTATAAATAATGGAGCTAAAGCTCCGAGAGTTGGGGCATGCCCTACTGAAATTTTCTATATTATTTAAGTTTATACCAATTGCTATTTTTAAGTGCAGGATTTTTTAAAAAATCCTCTCTCCAAGAATTTTTTCTGAATCCAAAATACTAACAACCATCTTTTTATGATTACAATAACTATTGTAAAACTAACCTCTTGACCAGACTATTATATGAGGTATGTATGTTTGTTTTTTTATATTTTTTATTTAAGAATTATATTTTTTTTTGTAAATAATTAAACTTTATTATTTAATTTATAGCGTGTAACAAATTCAAGGATCTTTAAAACTTTAGGAGATACAGAGTTAAAATAAGTGTACATAAAAAGATATTTTAAAATAGATATATTTTAAAGAATATAAACGCCACTGATAAAATTCGGTGCAGACATTTATGAAGATAGAAACAAATTTTATAATAAAAGTTTTATAACTTTTACGTAGAATTCGGTGGCCTATCTAAAATAAATATAAATGTTTGGATTTTTTAAGATACATCCCAAACTTGCATTTTTTAAATGGGACACATTGTATTTGAGTTCTTTAAAAAAATGATTGTTTTCTTACGATGACAACAAGAAAAACCACTTAATATTTTGCATCGCGAAACTGAAATGCTAAACTTATTAAACAAGAAATAGCTAGACACGGACTAAATCAATATTTATTTTTTTAAAAGGTACTTATATAAAAAAAAACTAATTTACAAGAATATTACATTTAATAACCAAAACAATAACAACCACAGGAAATAGATTCATTTATAATAGCAAATAACCAATTATCTCAAGTACTTAATAATTGTTTTGTGATGATGCTTAATATCAAAATCTACCGTGTAAAGGCAAAAGAGTCTAATGGCAAAAATCTACATTTTCTTTTTTCCATTTTAATAGACTGTTTTGACAACGTAACCTTCCTAAAAACACTGTTTAAAAATCAAAATGTAAAACTCTCGTTGCACATTAAAACAATATAAAAACATGAAATGACCAATTTTGCGATTTGACGGAAAAATCAAGGCATTTATTACTTAAATTAAAAATAATTTAAGTGCTTAGTAGGTGCATGCCAAATTTCATGAAAATATCTCAAACAGTTAAGAAGTTTAGGACGTAATATGTTCATATGAACTTTTTTCTTAAAATAAGCCAAGGAATTAGATCCAAAATTTTTAGCCAGCAACTAAATTACATCCTGAATAAAAATCATTGATTTTTCCTAAAAATTTTAAAAATTGTTCTAATTTCTACAAAAGCAAACTTTAATAAAATAAAATATACATTTTACTTAGTTTTAGGCTAGAAGCTACTAAAATTTAATATGGAGATGTCAGACATAAAAATCGTGTTGACTAGTGTTATCAATGTTCAGTTAATATTAGGTATAAATAATGGAGCTAAAGCTCCGAGAGTTGGGGCATACCCTACTCTCGGACTCTCCTTTTAGGACCTTCTTTCAATATTTATCTATATTAAATATTTTTAAGTGTATACCAATTGCTATTTTTAAGTGCAGGATTTTTTAAAAATCCTCTCTCCAAGAATTTTTCTGAATCCAAAATACTAACAACCATTTTTTTATGATTACAATAACTATTTTCGCAGAAAACTAACCTCTTGACCAGACTATTATATGAGGTATGTATGTTTGTTTTTTTTTAATATTTAAGAATCATGTTTTTTTGTAAATAATTAAACTTTATTATTTAATTTATAGCGATTAACAAATTCAAGGATCTTTAAAACTTTAAGAGATACAGAGTTAAAAGAGTTTTTATTTTTAAACGAGTGTACGTAAAAAGATATTTTAAAATATACATATTTTAAAGAAAATAAACGCCACTGATAAAATTCGGAGGTGCAGGGCCGTATTAACTGTCTGAGGCGCCCTAGGCTAGAATCCCCGGAGAGCCTATTTTCCACCAAAAAATTTTGAAGAGCAAAAAAAAACAGGTTCTTTTCCTCCGTAGCGCCTATTTTGAGTGACAGGCGCCTTACTTTAACACCCGAAATAAAATTTAATTACAAAACAAAAAAAAAGGTCATTCCCTCGTTTTCGGGTCTATTTCATTCCAAAGCACCTTATTCACAGAGAAATAAATTAGTGACCAAAAATCCCCACCCGACCTAAACTTTTGAAAACTTCCCTGTCTAGCGCCTATTTTTTGAAGGCGCCCTAGGGTGTAGCCTAGTCAGCCTAATGGATAATACGGCACTGCGAGGTAAAAAAGTGTTTTCTATTTGCGCTAAAATAAATTAAGGTTTTATTTTTTAAACAAATTTTATAAAATGTGTGTATATACATAGGGCCAGAAATGCATTGCTTTCAAGATACAGGGTGTTAAACTTAAAAAAAAATAATGTTTTTTAATAATATCTTAAATATTTTTTATCCAATTTGGATAAAATTTGGCAGTGCCAATAACAACAGTAAGAGGCCTATTTTGCCTCAAATAAATTACATTTTTAGTAGCGCCTCTAGTGGCACATGAAAAAGTTTTTACTGACAAAAATACTGCCTAAAATTAGTCAATTTTTTTGTTAAAAATATGCTGAGATAGTCATACTTGAAAATCATATTTGATTGATTGTGAGAATATCGTTATTTGTTAGTAAACGGAGCCTAAAATATCCGCGCGACTATAAATAATGTAATATAGACGGTGGGCCAAACAGAGACATCCCAAATTTAAAAAATCGTTATTTAGGACAAATAATGACTAATTGTTAAAAAAGTAAGTAAATTATGTTAAGTTACAAAGATGTAAAAATCCATGTTAAAGATTCATGTTAAACACGAAATAAAGTGGTTTTTTTTTTGAAAATAAAGCGATACTAACAAATATCAAGGGACATAAGAATTGCATACTTAACCTAAAAAAATATAAAAACTTTTAAACAGTCAGTGGCGTACATTTTTCTAGTCAATATTATCAGTAAGATTGCCCCTAGAGCCGCCGGCGAAATTTATAATTATCATCTAGTTAGTGCTATAGTAGCTTCTTATCATATTGAAAAATTCTGTCAAATTTTAAAAAAATATTTTGAATCTTTAAGATATTATTAGAAAACCAATTATGTTTTAAAAAGTTTAGCACCCTGTATCTTTGTTACTAAAACTAATTTACCTACTTTTTTTTCATCATTAGTCATTATTTTTCGTTAATAACAATTTCTTAAATTTTGGACGTCTCTGTTTGGCCCACTCAACATTACTATTCGACGCAGTATTTTATTTTTTCAGTTCCTTTTACAAAATTGTTGTAGGTATTTTAAAAATATATATATATAAATACATCAGCACAACGTTAAAGACAAAAGCATGTAGTAAAATTAAAGTATTTCCTGGTCTACTGGTATGGAAACAAAATCGTCGACCATACACAAATCAAGCACTGAATCTCTGCCACCGACTTGCTATGTACTCCCCTGAAATTTATCGCTGCAACGAACGCGCTGATTTCAGTTAGGGGTTTCCTCCGGCCCACCGCTTCCGCCTTTCGTTGGACGACGTTGCGAGCAACAACATCTCACCTCGAATATTTCCTATGCTTTTAATTTCCTATGGTTGGCCAGTAGGTTTCCACGTCTGTATAAATAATATCAAGAGAGATTGATGTTAAAACTGAACTTAATGCATTTAAGCCTTCTAAAATATTTTGATGTTGTTGTATATTTATGTAAAATTTAGCTTTTGTTAATAAAAAATTGATAATTTGCAGGTTAAACAATTTTAATAAATGCATATTTAGTATTAAACACGGTATTTATAGTGCATATTTTTAAAAAAGCAGTTAAAAGGAAATCTTGCCTAATTAAGGGTTAATTTAATTTAAATAATTTGGTTTTAAGTTCTTTTTTTTATATAAGGATTTTTTATTAGCTCTGAAAGAAAAACCTTTGGCTAGTGTAAAAATCTGCATCTTCAGGTTGGAGAGATGCAACCTTGCAGTGCAAGGAAATTACCAACAGTACGAAGTTTTTTCCTATTTCAATTTTGTTGAACGATTTCGACTGCTTGTTAAGAATACTTTTGTAACTTTATAGTTAAGTACTAATAATTTTCGTTGTCATCATGTAACAAAACACATTCATCCAGCACCGTCTTTATGGAAAGCCT
The DNA here is from genome assembly GCA_014170235.1 of Listronotus bonariensis. Classification (NCBI taxonomy): domain Eukaryota; kingdom Metazoa; phylum Arthropoda; class Insecta; order Coleoptera; family Curculionidae; genus Listronotus; species Listronotus bonariensis. The sequence continues at coordinate 11,179 of JACEGR010006053.1, read as the reverse complement.
ATCAACTATCAGGTAAATAAAATATCGTATTATTTAAACTTTAATAAAAAAATTATATGCGTCAATTTTTCGTCATCTTAAAGACGTCATTATGACGTCATTAACGTAACGTCTTTTATCTGTGACTTAGGTAGGTCATTTTGACGTCATTAAGTCGTCATCTTATGACGCCTTTACTAATCAAATATGACCAAAATGACTAAAAAGAGACGTCAATAAGACGTCATCTTGCTGCTTGTGCAGTATTATTAACAAATTTTATTAATGTAGTTTTAAAAATTTCAAAAATGTATGTATAACAGATTTTTAGCCTTATTTGTCCTGTAAGTCAGGTACAAAAAAGTAATATATTGTTGTGTAATGTATGTTATTATAAGCAATAGATAATAAATATTTATTATTCTAATGATATTATATTAAAGGTTTATTACAGAAATATGTTGGAAGTATATTAATATAAACATGCAAAACGACCTCGGGCTTTTAACTAAAATTACTAAGTACCATGTATTAGCTTTTTGTCATACAAATAATTTAATTTAACTGTTTTTATATATAAATACGCTTAGAAATAAATACAATGAGGGCCAAAAGTCTGGAATAAATTCCATTAAAATTAAACGAATAATTTTTCTTTCAAATTGTCTGTTTTGGAACATGGTTGGAACACAATTTCATAACTAATATTATTTTTTGATTTTTCTAAATTTTTAGGCTTATTTACTTACCCCCATGGACTTATGTCCGGAGACCTAGCAGGCCACTCTACTGGACCCCTTTGTCCAATATATCGACCCGGAAATATCTCACTTAAATATTGACGGACATTCCTGCTAAAGTGTGGTGGCGCTCCATCCTGTTAAAACCAAATAGAATCTTTTGGAATATTGGGGTTATTTGCATTTAGAAACATTAAACACACGTGGAGAATCAGTTCGTTTCTTAGGAATTCCAAATAACGTTGACCTGTTAAGGTACCGTCGAAGAAATATGGACAGATTAAGAATATTGTGTGTGAGCTTCAATCGCCCAATTAGAATTGAAAAAAGACCAGTAACGGCAGTTCTGTCTGTTTACTGTACCATTAAGGAGGAAGGTAGATTCGTCAGAAAAAAATATTCTACGAGTAAAAAGACAGTCATTATCGCAAACATTCATTAACATTTCTCAAAACTCTAACCAAAGCGACGATCCGTATCATTTTTGTTAAGTTCGTGAATTAATTTTATTTTGTAGGGATGGTATTTTACTTTTTTCAAAATCTTTTTTACAGATTTTTGTATTACCGGTTTATTTCATTTTTTCAATTTTAGCAACTTTTTATTTAAAAAATGTTATAAATATAGTCAAAAATAAATTTACTAACCTTTTGTTAAACAGCTTAAATAAAAATCATATCTAACTTATATTTCTACTAAATATTGGTAATATATTCTTAATACATAAAGTCAAAATTACTTACCGAAACAAGAGCAAATTGCAAAAAAACTTTAGCTGTTTTAAAACTGGATTCTTTACCGGATGCCAGCATCTCCTTTTTATGCTGATTCTATTTGGATAAACATGACCTATAATAGACTTGCCTTTTTAAGAAAAGGAATATATAAATAAATAATACCTAAATTTAATGTATCTATTTATGTCAGAATTACCCTAAGATTATTGTTACAGAATTGCAAAAATGTGTTTAGGTTAGAGAATTTAAAAGAGTTAGACTCATTTAATTTAGTTTGGTAATTTATTTTAAGAATTTACCTTAAGTTTTCCAAGTTCTTTCAAAGGTTTCCGAAAACGCCCAAAGTATCTATTGAAAACTTTTATGTCATCCTGTACTATGGCATTTTCGCGATATTTCTCCAAAACTCTAGATCATTCTTTACTCTTTCACCATACTATAAAAGGGCGACGGAAACTTCCGTTCTAGTAGTACTAAAGATTTTGTCGTTGTTGTAACTAAAGTAACGTTTTATTGTTAATAAAGGTATAAAAACAAAGACACTTGTTTTTATACGAGGTGTTTCTGCACGTTTGGTGTCAGAAGTGGGATAAGGTTACTCAAGAAAGCCCAAGTGGTAAGAAGAGTGAATGCCAGTTGAGACAAGACAATACACAGCAAGTAAGGAAAAGATAAGTACGCTAATTAGAAAAATAATGGAAGAAATCAAGACGAGTTAAGAATCATTGAAAGAAGATATAAAGATCAGTCAAGAATCCCTATAAGAAGATGGTAATAAGTGGAGTTCCTCAGAGAAGGCCCGAGCTCTAGTAGTTGCTCTTTGAGGAGAAGCCATGTAGGTGTTAAGAAACATTCCGGAAGAAAAGTAGTCCGACTATAAATTGATTGTCATGTTCCTGGAGATGAGGTACGGCGAAACCCATCTGCAAGAAGTCTCATAGGCGCAGCTCCAAGGGCGAAGACAGAAATACAACGAAAGTCTTCAAAAGTACAAAGCAGAAAAAGTACGTCTAGTTAATTTAACGTATCCATCGTACCCGGAAGAAATTGAGCAAGAATTGGCGGTAGGCAGTTTCATTAAAGGGCTGCGCGATCCGGATATTAACCAAGCATTAGAAATGGCCAGGTTAAAGAAAATTTTAAAAGCTCTTGCCTACTCACTTCAGTTTAAAACGGCTAAGCGGACTTGAACTAACCAGAACTATGCACTGCAAGATAGCAATCTAAATAATAATTTGACCAGAGACCTTTGAAATTTCTGTACCAGTTCTTCTCCACCATTAATTTTGGAAGATGAAATTACTTCTACATCTAAAGGAATGGCCGAACTATTTGCTAAACAATTTGCTGCCAATTCAACCCTTCATCCACCTGTTAATCATCCAATTTCAACTGTTCCCCCAGTTTCTCACAAAATTACCAATATTATTTTTTAAGTAAAACACATTAAGCGTATCCTTTCTTCTCTTAAAACCAAGAAATCGTCTGGGCTAGATGGTATACCAGCAAACGTTTTAAAAAAATGTGCTCCTGAACTTGCACCTATTTTAACCAGGCTCTTTCGAATTTCTTATGACACGGGTATTTTTCCAGACAGCTGGAGAGCTGCACGTGTCCAGCCTATTCCCAAGAAAGGATCTAAATCTCTTCCATCCAACTATTGACCCATTTCACTCCTCTTAATGCTTTGTAAAGTAATGGAGAAATCCATTAACTCGCAAATTCTTAGGTATTTAAAAAACACAACTCTGCTCTTGGCTCTCCAGTTATCTTTCTAATCGACGTATATTAGTCATTGTTGATGGCCACTCTTCAAGCTTTCACGAAATTAATGCTGAAGTGCCTCAGGGTTTAGTACTAGCACCAACTTTGTTTCTTCTTCACATCAACGACCTTCTTTCTTCCACAACCAATCTCTCAACCCGACTTGGAAAGCAAACGCAGGGCGATGCAGATATCTCTTTCATAGGATCTCAATTTGATATTGGATTGGGGCGCCAAAAATCTCGTTCAATTTAATGCATCCAAAACACAATCGTGTTCCTTGTCGCGAAAAAATCATCAAACACTCATCCTTTGCTTATGAGTGGTCAGGTTTTGCAGAGCAGAGACACATTTAACCTTGTGGGCGTCACATTTGAGAATAACCTTAACTGGCATAAACACATTGTATCTATAGCCACCGCGGCTTCAAACAAGCTTGGATTTCTTTTCCGAGCCAAAAAGTATTTTTCTCCTTCCAATTTATACACTTTGTATGTGTCCCAAATTCGACCCTCTCTGGAATATTGTTCTCATGTCTGGGAAATGGCATCCCCTATAACCCTTAGCATTCTTGATGTCATTCAAAGAAGGGCTGTTCGTCTTATTAATGATCCTTTACTTACTTAGCTGTGGGAGATCTATCACTCTTTTATAGATACTTTTACGGCTTCTGCTCCGACGAATTATCCAGTATAGTCCCTCCCCTTGCAGCTTCCAACAGAGAAACTGGTGGTGCCGCGCGTATTCATCCCTATACAGTTCAATTGGACAGGCCCCGAACTTCCCATTTCATTCGTTCTTTTATCCCTAGAGTTTCTAGACTGTGGAACCTGCTGCCAGCGGAGGTCTTTCCTTCCCCCAAATCTTCAAGTTTTTAAGTCCCGTGTTAACAAACTTCCTCTTACTTTGCTTAAGACACCCACGGTACGTTAGTATTTAGGCTTTAAGCCTTTGTGGATTGTCCAAAGATAAAAAAGTAATACAAGAGTTGAAAGAAATCCTACGTCAAAAACAGGTAGATGGAGACAACAAAAGTATGACTTTCCGTTAAAGAAATAGAATCCTATGCTGGAAGTATGGTGAAGAGGGGCACGTTCAAAGAAATTGTACCAGATCGAATATCCCTGCAACTAATCCGAAAAACTCCCAGTAGCTAGCTTCAAGGGGCGAAAACTGGCTAGGTGCTACCAAGCCCCATCAACAACAATAATTAGAGTATCCCAGCTGCAGAACAATGGCTCCAGCTTGGTAGTACTTGGAAAAGCTCTTGCCCACGCACTTCAGTTTGAAGCGGCTAAGGGGACACCTTGAACTCAGGCAAGACTTCGAAGAACGAACTATGCACCACAAGACAGCAATCCAAATAATAATTTTACCAGAGTGATACAAGAGTTGAAAGAAATCCTACGTCAAAAACAAACAGATGGAGACAACAAAAGTATGACATTCCATCAAAGAAATAGAATCCTATGCTGGAAGTGTGGTGAAGAGGGGCATGATCAAAGAAATTGTACCAGATCGAATGCCCCTGCAAGTAATCCGAAAAACTCCCAGTAGCTTGCTTCAAGGGGCGAAAACTAGTTAGATGCTACCAAACCCCATCAACAACAATAATTAGAGTATCCCAGCTCCAGAACAATGGCTCCAGCTTGGAAGTACTTGAAAATGTGTGCGGTCGGGACTGCGAAATGGTACTAGATACTGGTTCACACATACTATCGTGAAGCTAAACATCGTAACTCATTGTAAAATATTCCGCCCTGTGAAGAATTACATCTTGTAAATTGCAAATGGAGAAGTTATACCAATGCAGGCCTGGGAACAACATCCTTTATACACGTCGTGTTTGTTGGAGGTATTATGGAAAATAAGAAGTTTGTACTTGATCTTTCACAACGGGTACTGCATACAAATAATGAAAAGATCGTAATGAGATTACCACGGAGCAGTGAAGCATCGATTCAAGAATTTGTTCTCACAGAAGATGTCATTCTACCTTCAAACTCAGAAAGTATTATACAAGCAAGATTTAAAGACTTAGAAGAAGGTGAAATCGTTTTAGTCAAACCAGTAGAAAATTGCCCCTTATACGCTAAAGGAATTCTACCAGCAAGAGCTTTGGCGCAAACCAAAGAAAATATGGTATTTGTAAGAATGATGAACCTGAAATATTTTCCTTAACAGGTTAAAATGGGTGACAAAGTCGGTACCTATCCATCTGCTGCTATGATAGTTACTTATCCCTGTACCACACCTGCAGAAGTCTCCACACGTAAACTACTTGATGCTCTACAAGACCTGGTGATTTCATTAAAATCCTTGTTACACCCAGTCCAAGAATCAATGCTGAAAGATTTTTTAAAAAGAAATCAATATGTTTTCTCTTTATCCGAAAAAGATTTATGTTAAACCAGTGTAGTTTAACATCGAATAAACACTGGAAACTCATAACCGATAAAATAACCGCCAAGAAGAATTCCTTTAGCCAAGAAAGAAGAAGTTGAAAAGTTACTTGAAGACATGCATAATCGAGGCATCATAGAACCATCCCAGAGTCCATGGTCATTTCCAGTAGTCCTAGTTAAGAAGAAGGATGGTTTCTCCAGATTTTGTGTTTATTTCCGAAGACTTAATGACGTCACAAAGGACAGTTTTCCACTATCAAGAATTAACGATACACTATACACACTGACGGGGTCAAAATGGTTTTTCACATTAGACTTAAAAAGTGGCTGTTGGCAAGTAGAAATTCATCCGGAAGACAAGGAAAAATATGCTTTCTCGACCGGGACTGGACTGGCAATTTAATGTTATGCCCTTTGGACTATGCAATGCCCCTGGTAATTTTGAACATTTAATGGAGTTAACACTACAGGGATTAACTTGAAAAACATGCTAACTATACCTGGATGACATAATAATTTTTGGAAAAACATTTGACGGCCACCTGAATATGTTGAAGAGGTTTTTTAAAAGCTTAGATTCGCCAAGCTGAAGCTTAGTCCAAAGAAATGTTACCTTTTTCAGAAAGAAGTAAAGTACGTAAGGCATATTATTACCGAAGGGGGAGTCTAAGCCGATCCAGACAAGACAGAAGCTATCCAGAATTGGCCTATACCGAAATACAAGTATGAAATTAGAAGTGTTTTTGGGACTATGTTCCTATTATAGACGGTTTATACATGGATTTGCCGACATTGCAAGACTTTTACATCGTCTCACGAAGAACAACAACAGCTATGAATTAACTAAAGATTGTCAAGCAGCTTTTATACATCTAAAGAAAACCTTATGCAGTCCTCCATTCTTGTCATATCCGCAACCTAATCAAAAATTTATTATGGATACCGATGCAAGCAATACTTCTATTGGTGCAGTTTTGCCACAGATACAATATGGCCAAGAAAAAGTAATAGCCTATTTTGGCAAAGTCCTGTTTAAACCTGAACGAAATTATTGTGTCACCAGAAAAGAACTTTTGGCTATTGTCAAATCCCTAGAGCATTTTTATAAATACCTGTATGGCCAGAAATTCCACCTGAGAATAGACCATGCCTTATTTAATGGTTGCTTTAGTTCAAGAATTCTAAAGGTCTGTTTTAAAACCAAAGAAACAACTTGTAGACTTTGCTCTTACATTCATACTTATTATTGGACCACCAAATATCTCTGAGAGGGGGAATTTTATTTGCTCCGGGGGATTATTCCGACCGGACCATTTCCTGAATTCAAGGCTGTAATGCAATATTAAAACATTACACAGAAAAAAATAGGTTTTTATTTTGAGAACCTATACCAAAAATGTTTAACCTTTATGTCAAAGAACCCATTTCTTTAATATAAGTATTTTTTATCCAGTAAGCAAGCCAATTCGCACCCCGTTTTACTAACGTAAACATGCATAATCACGATAAACATAAACGAAAGAGGTTAGAATCACTGAATAGCAATCAGAATCACCGTCCAGCAATCGCAGTTGCCGTTTAATGTTGTCGTTACGGGCAGCGCCACCTCTGCGAACTGCGAATATTAAAGAGTGATTTTTTCACTGCTATCGCCAGGCGCAAGTAGCAGCTACCAAAATGATTTGTTAGTAAACGGTGATTAATAGCAGCGACTGCGATCGCAGTCACACCTCTACTCGGGCTATGTTTCGGTGAGACTCTGTCTGGTTATCTTCAGGGGTTGCAATCCGGTAGGGTGCAATTCGTGAAAACGTTTTCCCAAGGTTAAGAGGACTGAAAATTATAGGGTGGACTACATATGGCATATACGTACATATTGTATGTAACCTCTCTTCCCACCGTTCTACGCCATTTTCGGCGCAGCGCGTCGCGTACTCGTTGTCGCGATTTAAGCTCTGGTTGAGCGTTGTGTTTAAGGTCGGATTCAAGATATAGTCAGCCGGGTATGGATCTGGTTCCATCATGAGCAGGATTGTAGCCGGGGTGTAGCCACTGACTACACAGTTATAACCAAAGTCGGGCTTTTTGATAATGTAGACGCTATAATAATTTATCTATTATTATCTTAGTTTTGGATGTCGGAGCAACCTGTGGACTTTGGCGCCTACAATACTTGAAGCGACGAGAATGACAAGGGTGTGCGCTAGCTTTGGGGATGTAGCAAGAAGGTTAACTGATTTTGTGCACCCCATTACGTTACTCGTTACAGCTACAGAGGAGGTTTCTAGCTGACTACATTTTAAGGTATCGGTAAGAAGACAATGTTGTAGGTTACGATTAAGATTGGAGCTGACGGGCGTCGGAACATGACTATCGTTATGTTGACTTAAACGGAAAGGTTCGCCCTTTACACCCATATCACTTTGATAGCCTGTCATTACATGGTTTGGGTTTAGAGAAACTTAAAAGTTGTCTGACTCGGTGGATCTGCAACTTTGGGTCTTGGTAGCCGCCAAGCTTCTGGTCACGGATCTCTGAGTGGGCGGCGATTGCACAAAATCAAAATATTGGTTTATGGTAAATTAACTTGTTTTTTTGTTTTTTTTCAACAAATACAAATACTTTTATAAACACAAAAAAGAAAAACAATCTTTATAAAAGAAATTATGATACTGACAATCAATTAGGATAATTTAATCACTTAATATTTAAGTACTTTGATTTTCAATTTCTCCAATTTTTTTTTTTAAGTTTAATTTATTAATCACCCTAAAACAATTCCAGTGCTAAAGACACTTACTTTACCCCTATAATTTACCGCCACGTAACAAACCCCTAGGGTCCTAACGAAGACCACAGTCTTCACGGACAAAGATCCTTTGGGCCCAAGCCCCCACTGGCTACCAAAGCCAAAAACCTGCTGTATCCGACAGCCACAGATTGTCTTTCCATCTAAAACTAGTACGACTAGTAGTTGTCCTGCGGTTCCTTAAAAAGACGTTATCCAAGCACGGCAACACGGCCAACTGTACCAACAAAAAAAACTCTAAAAATATCATTAAAATCAATTAACAAGAAAGATCATTTTTCCCAAAAAGAATTAATTTAAAAACCAAATAAAAATAAACAAAACTATTTACAACCGAAGGTATCGATAAAAACAAAGATAAAGCAAAAATTGAGAGTACGTTAAAAAATAAATTCACAAGATTAAAAAGATCAAAATTTAGCAAGTACCCACGATGTGCACTAATTGCTACCGTATTCAGTAATATTCAACTTGGACCCAGGACAGCCACTTTGATAAGTTTATGATGTTTGGCCAAACGCATCACTGGAAAAGAGAGGTCTCGGTGAATGACATAATAAGCAGAAGTTTTTCTCTTAGCTATCAACAAAGATAAAATTTTGGCACACTCATATAAAAAGAGCAGTTCCTTAATTGATTACTGTTAATATTACATATCAAGAGAACAAGTTCTTAATTCAAGATACGTAGTATCTTAATCGATTTAAATTTTATTTCAGTCTAAGGTATGTACTACCTTGTCTTAAAGAAAGAATCACTTAGTGGCAGAGCGCAGGTGATTATTATTGTGAATCTATATACCTAATATCATGAATACCTTGATTTAAAAGTATTTAGTTTTTAACTGAATACACAGTTCTTTAATGTAGACCCATTGGGATCACTTGATAAAATAAGGTTATTTTTATTACAAAAGCGCTTTTTTTTAAACTTAGTACGCAAAGCTAAAAACATATTTTTCTTTCTGTAAGATCCTATTTCTTTAAGATATACCTATAAAAGTCACAATTCTCTCGAATTAAATATATGGCGTTTGTTTTAAGATATTTTTTTCAGTGATCAAAAAAAGACAGTGTAGAGCTGCAAAACAATTAAAACATAGTGGTAGAATGGTTTAGGGAAAACAAAATGTCTTTAAATGTCACAATTGTTAATAATTATATTGTAAATAATGTAAACATTGATCGCAAGGATACAGTAAAGGACTTTGGTGTTCTCTTTCAATCAAATTTTAAATTTAATAGCCATTATGTCTCTGGTACGAACAAGGCTTATAAGTCTTTGGGGTTTGTTATAAGAAACAGTAAAGATTGGGATATAGCCACAGTTATAAGACTGTACAATGCCTTGGTGAGACCACATTTGGAATACGCCACACAAATATGGATGCCATCAGCAAAAACTCACATAGATCTTATAGAGAGAGTTTAGAAACTATTTCTTAGATACTTATATGTGAGAAAGAACAACCTATATCCATATATGGTTTCATACAGGGCAATGTTAGATAGTTTTAATTTTAATACTCTAGTCCAAAGAAGAAACAAACAAGCTGTGATTTTTACATACAATGTGATTAATAATTTTAAGTATAAAAATTTTAATATTGTAGATTTTATACATTTTAAGGTGCCAAAGATAAACTTAAGAATTCTGAATAATGATGTATTTAGTATAAGTCACAGTAGTATATCACCTGTTAATAACATGTTAATCCAGTGTAACAATTTAGCTAGGGAGCATAACTTTGATATATTGCACACAAAAAGCAAACAGTTGCAAGGAATGTTGTAAATTGTCTAGTTGGTGTGTATTGTGTTGTATAGTTGTAAGTGTTATTTGGTTAGTAGGACAATTTTTCTCTTACCTGTAATTACCATTTCTGTAAAACTTGGTGTTTGTAAGAGTATCAATAAATAAATAAATAAATAATTAAAAAATAAACAATATATTAAGGGTAATAATACTTTATTTTATAATTTATTCAGCCTTCCATAACTGACTTAATTTTTCTTGTTGCTTTTCTTTCCATTCCTTCTTTGGTTTTGTTCGCTTTAATTGACCATCCCTAAATAAAAATTAGGCAATTGTAAATTATATTTATAAAACGATAAAAAATAATAAGGTAAAAATATTTCCATTCGGTCCCAAAATAAAAGGAACGAATTCTTGTTATTTGAGTAAGTAGTGTTATCATACAGATATTATGTTTGAGATAAACAATATTTGGATGTGTACAGGGTTTTTTTTTGGTTGGTATTATAGAGTGCAGGATAAACGGTAACAGATACAAAAAAACTAAGATACGTGTCTTGTTTTTTTGTGTTTTATTTAATGGCGCAATCAAATTAACGCTAACTTGATTGGTTAAGAAGATACAGGGTGAGTCCCAAAATACGTCGATTTTTATTCTGTCTTATTACTTAAACACTTATGGAGAAAGAAAAATACTTCAAATACAAAAAGTTTTATAACTTTTTACGTAAAAATCCAGCGGCCTACAATATATATATATATATATATATATATATATATATATATATATATATATATATATATATATATATATATATATATATATATATATATATATAATATATATATATATATATATATATATATATATATATATATATATATATATATATATATATTTATATATAAATATAAAATAAAAAAAATAGTTGGGTATATATTTAATCTATATGCATTTTAAAAACGATGTATATAAAAAACCAATTTAAC